>BQNB010026796.1:48350-58235 GCA_026074375.1 Tanacetum coccineum | reverse complement strand
TGCCGGGTATTCCACCAACTCGACAAGTGGAGTTCCAAATTGATTTGGTACCAGGTGTTGCACCTGTAGCATGAGCGCCTTATCGATTGGCATCATTAGAAATGAAAGAACTGGCAGAACAACTCCAAGAACTATCCGACAAGGGATTTATAAGACCCAGCTCTTCACCTTGGGGAGCCCCGGTCTTGTTTGTCAAGAAGAAAGACGGATCGTTCCGTATGAGCATCGATTATCGTGAGCTGAACAAGCTAACGGTAAAGAACCGTTATCCATTACCCAGAATTGATGACTTGTTCGATCAACTTCAAGGATCGAGTGTCTACTCGAAAATCGACTTACGATCAGGGTATCATCAGTTGAGAGTTCGTAAAGAAGACATTCCTAAGACCGCGTTCAGGACGCGTTATGGCCATTATGAATTTCAAGTAATGCCTTTTGGGTTGACGAACGCACCCGCTGTATTCATGGACCTCATGAACCAAGTGTGCAAATCGTACTTGGATAAGTTTGTTATTGTCTTTATCGACGATATACTAATTTATTCGAAGAATAAGGGAGAGCATGAAGAATATCTCAAGCTAATCTTGGAACTACTTAGGAAGGAAGAGTTGTACGCAAAATTCTCCAAGTGTGAATTTTGGATTCCAAAAGTACAATTTCTCAGGCATGTGATTGATAGCAAAGGCATCCATGTAGATCCTGCAAAGATCGAGTCAATTAAGGATTGGGCACCTCCTAAGAGTGCAACAGAGATCCGCCAATTTTTAGGGCTCGCCGGTTATTACAGAAGGTTCATTGAAGGCTTTTCCAAGATAGCAAAGCCAATGACTAAGTTGACTCAGAAAAATGTAAAGTTTGACTAGGGAGAGAAGGAGGAAGCCGCATTTCAATTGATTAAACAAAAGCTGTGTAGCGCACCCATTTTGGCCTTGCCTAAAGGATCAGAAAACTTCATTGTTTATTGCGATGCTTCGCATAAAGGTTTGGGTGCCGTGCTTATGCAAAACGAGAAAGTTATAGCCTATGCTTCTCGACAATTGAAGATCCACGAGAAAAACTACACAACTCATGATCTGGAACTTGGAGCGGTGGTGTTCGCTCTTAAGATGTGGAGACACTACTTATACGGAACAAGGTGCACCGTATTTACCGACCACAAGAGTTTACAACATATCTTGGATCAAAAAGAGTTGAACATGAGACAACGGCGTTGGTTGGAATTACTTAGTGATTACGATTGTGACATTCGTTATCACCCGGGAAAGGCAAACGTTGTTGCTGATGCCTTGAGCAGGAAAGAACGGTCTAAACCTTTAAGGGTTCGAGCCTTAGTCATGACTATTGGCTTGAATCTTCCTAAACAAATCCTAGAAGCTCAAACTGAAGCGCTAAAACCTGAAAACCTCACTGCCGAAGATGTTGGAGGTATGCTCCGACAAGATCTTACAAAGGAAAGACTGAAACCCCGCGCGGACGGAACCTTATGTTTAAACAACAGGAGTTGGTTACCGTGTTATGGCGACTTAAGGACTCTAGTCATGCACGAGTCTCATAAGTCAAAATATTCTATTCATCCGGGTTCAGACAAGATGTACCAAGATTTAAAGCAGTTGTATTGGTGGCCTAACATGAAGGCGAACATTGCCACTTATGTTAGCAAGTGTCTTACTTGTGCCAAAGTCAAGGCAGAGCATCAAAAACCTTCTGGCTTACTAAAGTGTCATAACAATACCCATAACTAAACAAAACATAAAATGCGTCTTTATTGATGAAAAAGAATTTCCCACTAGTAAAAGACATGCAACAATACTCATACATTGCTAAACATGCACATATAAACTTCAAGCTCCTACGGTCTCTTTTATCCACTTCGCCTAACCTCATGGTGCTCACCTGAAAATGATGCTAAAATACGTCAACACATGGTTGGTGAGAGTCATAGATTTAGGACAACAATAAAACTTTAAAATCGAATTACTGTGATTATCAAAACAATAAAGGACAATTATGCAACATATGAACTTATTCTAACATGCAATCCACATACTGGGTAGAGAAGTACCGAACCCGATCCATTACAACCACTGGTAGAGAACGTACCCTCCCCCGATCCACTAATAGTCATGGAAAGGATCCAATATCCAATTCCAGACTCTTGGTACCGATAACACAATATCACAAGGAGTTGATCAGCTCCAAGGATCTTGCCTACATAAGTAGACGATAACACCACATTATCACTCGGGATAAATCCCAAGTCTTGCCTACACGAGTAGACGATAACACCAATATCACATTCAACATGCACCAAAAGTCTTATAAAAGTAACATATTGTCATTGGACACCATTAACCACCATAATCAACCGAGCATTCAAAACATCATTAGATCACAAGCATCATTTTCATCCTCAAAAGTAAAGACCATTTAAAAAAGGGACTAAAGAAACTCAATCCACCTGATGCTAGCTTCAAATCCACAAACACTTCACAAATCTCACGAACAATCTAAACAATAAAGCACAAAATAAGTTACCATCAAATAGGCATTCAACCCAAAATGATGTAACCTCAACTATGATGGATGCCTATGTGAATCTATCATATCCTAACTTAATTTTATAACCTTATAAAATCTTACTTTACTATTGCCACCTAAACGTACACTTCACCAACTTTCTGTTTTAACGCAGAATTTACTCACACTTGCCGTGCCCTAAACCAACTACTTAAACACTCTCATAATTCAAACCAAAATTCACCATGCTACATATATGTCCTATGAACCTCTCATAGCTCTCCCAAAGTCACTACCCTTTTATAAATACCCCTTAGAAATTCATTAATCCAAAGTGTTTAAAATTCGTCCAGAATCTGACCTTCTAAAAGTATGGCATTAATTACCCAACTTAGACCCCTCTCTGACCTTAGCCAAAATTCACAGGTCACACACAATATATGAACTAACTTTCACGTGACTTAGAGCCTCTAACTCAGGGTCTAAGTATTTTTAGAAAAATCAAAACCAAGACTGAAATTCGTAACTGTTTTACACACTGATTTTGTATTGACCATTTGACCCTCTTCCCGACCATTAAAACTTATGAGGCCGGATTTTCTAGAAAGTAGACTCTCTGAGGTTATCTCCAGTATGTTGTAAATTATTTATTTGATCTTTTATGACCGAGTTATGTTCGTTACAAAACTGCCTAACTTTCTGCAGTAAAATTTAGCATCATTTCGAGGTGATCCAACCTAACGCATTTCATATCGCTAATCCTAATTAACTTAATGATAAACTAACATCATAGGGAAAAAAAAAAAAAAAAATATCATAAACTTTTCTGGAATTTAAACGCCCTAATTTATAAAATTAAATTTAAACCTAAATCCATCATAATCAAGTTACTAGAAAAATTAAACGAACGGAAACTAAAAAGTCGAATCGTACCTTAAAGCGAGGCCCTAAAAATTTCGTCTTCTCTTTTCTTTTCTCCTTATGGCCGGTCGAAATTTTATGGGTGAATGGGGATTTTAAGTTTTATTTAAAGGCACTAGGTAGAATTTTAGTTTAAGTATAACTAGGTTTTAGATTAGGATTAGGATTCTAATTATTTTTCTTTTTTTTTCTTTTTCCTTTTTTTTTTCTTCTAATTTTCGGAACACTATTCATCTAATAAAAAAAATATTTTTTTTTTTATTTTTATTTACAATTTTAAAACCTTAAGTTTTTATAAAAACTTTTAATTAAATTTAACTCTTCCTTTTTGAATTAACGCAGTTTACCTAACTTACTAACAATAATTAATCATTTCCAATCTAACTTTCTAAAAATAAAATTTTTTACATTTCTTAATCCTAACACTCTAACCTAAACCTATTTAAATAACTAACACAAAATACGAAACGTATATATACTTACTACATTAAAGACAAATCGCTCAATTTCCAATTATTATTACCTTGTCACATAAAAGTGAATGAAAAGGAGAAAATCGCCATTTTTCAACCATTATCCAATCTTTTAATGCTCACATTCTAACGATGGATTTCCACTAACTCATAAACACATATTCACACACATAGCACATAATTCACATAAGCCGTACATTGCAACAGACATATAAGTCAACACTAAAGGTTTGACTAACCTGCTCAAGTCACGGTTGTTACATTATCCCCACCTTCAGAAAATCTCGTCCCGAGATTTAACTACTCGAGGCAATATCACTATCGACAAACAACTGAGGACACTTTACCTCATTTAATCTTGTGTTCCCTATAAACTCAGGACCAACGCTTCGAATCCATAACAAATTGAACTAACACCCATCTTACTAAAACGCTTTTAAACTCTTGGACCTCTCGTCCACAAACTCCACTGTTTCCTTGCCAAAACAAAAAGTCATGTTCAACCTTTAATCTCGACAAACTTCCACAAATCGAATCCAACTGCTAATGACTTTACTTACCCTCACAAGGGTGCAATTAGCAACACAACAACTCCACATGAAACGAAACATCCGACTACATGAACCTCGCCCGTTATCAAAGCAACTCATTAAAAACCTTAAGTGTGTAACAACGTCATTTACAACCCGGTTTCGCAACTCATCAAACAAGAACTGTCTTGAAACCAAGTTATAAGTTGTTACAAAGCCCAACGTTTTTGAAGAATCGACTCGACTTCGAGTTTATTCATAAAATAACTTTAACCAGAATCACACAAACACATCTAAGGGCATACTAAGGTCTACAAGACCCTTACGTACCCGAATTCAATTAAAACTCTCAATGATTTCTTATTCATAAGATAAACTTCCACTGAATATCTCCACATCAACTTGCTTCAAGAACAAATGTAGACACCCAATTGACTTGAAATCCTAAGGACCTCACTTCGAGTCCAACCGAATCTTAACTCAGTGAACAATAATTGCTTCAAACGGTACACGTAAACTGCATTCACCAAATACTTCTCCAAATTTGATTAAACACGAAACTGTCATGCTCACCCTCAACATCCTTTAGGTAATCTCACCAATAAATCCTTTCAAAGATCTCAAAAAATGGACATACTTACCCTGGTATCACTTACCATGCTTTTGGAAACATCATACACCCCTTGAAACTGAATACTTCTAGGTCAATCACTCAATACCACATCAAGTCTAACGGTTAAACCTTATACTAGCATAATCCTTGAACCAAACTTGGTTCATTCAATCTCGCTGTCTCTAGTTACAACCCATAAAACAATAGCCTACATTCCTTTCCACATAATGCTTCAAGTGAAGCACATCTCATACTCGAATGATAATCCCCACCTTAGGAAAAAAAACTCATCTCACAAAAAGATAGGTAGCCTAACTACCTCTAACATCCACCATACACGTCCTAAGCATAGCTAGAGATGGGGTGACTTAGTCAGTCCATTGACTACACCCAATCGCATCGTATCCACTACTCAAAAACTGGTATCTTTACAATAACATCCCTTATTATCCGTTCCCACTTCCTACTCGGGTAACTCAGGTTGTAGCAACAATCTTGAAGACCCTTGATACTCAACTTCTTTACTTTCTGAATATGCAAAATACTTACTACCGCAACTAGCTATATCCTTCTTCCATACTCAAGCATCGATTAGTTTAACCTAAAACAACACACATACGATCTGCTCCAGGATGGATAGAATACTTTGTCGTATACGCCTCTTCAATAGCCAAGGTCCTTACATCTCTCCAAATGGAGATCCGAACCTTGTCTAACCAATATGAACCACTCTCCATATCTTTTCACACTCGTTGGTCCAAACCACACAACATCTTATGTTGAACTGCACTTTTTTTGCTTTTGACGTCATTATCCTATACCACCAACATCCTTTCTCGATCTTAGCTTGGATCGTCATACGTCAATCCAGAACTTATTCTTGGCTTCACTTCTTTTTTTTTCCATGATTCAACAACTACATTTGCCTTTCCCAGATGGTACTTGACCTCAAAACTGCACTCACTAAATAACTTCATCCATCGACTCTGCCTCATGTTTAATCCTCCTGATTGAAAGTGTGTTGGAAACATTCATGATCCGTATAGATTACTCTCCACGTCTTGTAACCTTAAGCGACTTAGCATATAGGGCGAAAACTACCACGTTAGTCATATAATCCTTCATAAGAACCTGTCAGTTGCGTGACGTACAAGCAATCACCTTCTCTTTTTTTTCCAAGCATGCTTCCAAGTCCTTGTTTCGCGCGTCATAATATACTACGAACTCTTCTGCTCCTTTCGGCAATGCCAAGATCGGCTCATTACCCACTTGATTCCTTCAACATCTAGATAGCTTCCTCTATGCTCCGCTTTCACGTTGTTGGAAAACTTCACGTACATCTTCTCGTCCTTCAGTGACTCCACGATCATCCTCACGTGCGACTCGTACTCCTCCTTAGACTTCGGGTCGGTTTAAAATATCGTCCGAATATATACGTTAACTAGCTTGTCTATATACGGCCATGCACACCCGGCTTATTAGCTCTATGAAAACCGCTGGTGCATTGGTTAACCCAAAAGGCATAGCCGTAACCTTTAACGTGTTCATTACGCATTCTAAAAAAAACTGTCTTAGCTACATCATCCTCGTGCACCCTTCATTGGCGACATCACATACGAATTTTCTATCTCACTCTACTCGAAATAATCTTCATATTTCAAACAACTCATCTTTCTTTCTTCCGCTACCAAACAATACAGACGCTTCTTCACAACAAGAGTACTAAATCAAAAGTAAAACAAGAACTTTCCATTCCAACATGGGATTTGTGAATAATTACATTCACTTCGCCTACCATCAGTCGCACCACTAACTCAGAAGATTTGACCTACCCTAAAAAAATTCCAAAACACTAGAACCAACAAACACACGCCATGAAGAAACACCAAACTTCACATGCACCAATTGGTATGGACCCAAAAATCACACAATCCCAAAAGAAGAAAAAAAATAATCAAATGTAAACATTGACATAACGTACTGAACCTCGATCTAACAAACGCACAACGATGCTATAAACGCCTAATAGAATAATACCACGTACCATGACCCATTAATTAAAAGATTAAGAACCTTTGTACCAAAACCGATTTTTACCCAAGGAAACTTTCCCTCATAACCTTATACCAATCATTTTAAAACAATAGAATTACCTTAGTTAAAAATGTCAATAATTTTAAGTGTAAAAATAAATTTAAATAAAATTTTCATAAACTTATTTTAATTATCATTTTATAAAAGGAATCAAAAGATGGTTAAAACAAATGTGTTGCATTTTATTTTTATTATTTATTTTCGAAAGAAGTTTTTTATACCTAAACGATATGATATCGACTAATAATTACTTTTGAAAACGAATTTATGACTCCACAACAAAACATTACGATAGCAAAATTAGACTCCCAAAATACTTTAAGGATTCCAATACTTAAAAATAGAATTTACTTGAAAACGATACTGACAAGAACTCTTGCAAACCAACAAACCCATTAAGGACTCATCCATACCAACGGTCTTAGAACCAAACCAAAAAGTACGTCAACCTTTAGACAAAGGAAAACAATCAAAACGCCAAACGGAGAACATAGAACACCAGTTCTATGATGACAACTAGAAATACCAACACGAGCATTAGATATCTCAACGAACAACGAGCTAACGAACCAACTTAAGAATCGCGACGACAACACCAACAGGTATCCGATGTATCCGCAACTGATAGATGAAAGGAAACCTCACCATCTACTCAACTCGATCCTTTATAATCGCTCAAAGGGTTAAGAGAAGAATTCTCTAACCATACAACCATCCTCAATAGGATCTCACATCACATCTACACTACTATCCACATACGCTATTCTGACTTACATCCTTCATAAACTAAACAGCACAATTGATCAATGCAATCAAAAGTCACAAGTCCACGGGTGACACCTTTATAATTATGTTCGCGACCATAATTATTATTGCACCTTTTGCACACTGTACTTACTTTCAAGGTACCACCATATCATCAATGATAACACACATCTACCACATAACACTTAATAATAATCCAAATATAATTAAAACATGATAAGCCATCTAACAAACCATAAAATCCCAATCGACCAAACGAAACATAAGTCACATCGTGACCTAAAATATAAAAACAATCCTCGGTTATAGCAACGCATCAAGGTAGAAAATGAAATAAATTTATGTTGGGCCTCGCTTGGGTTTAACTTTTCTCCAAAAATCAAATCACACCAATTCCGCGAGTTCCAAAGTGAAAGTAAAAAAAAATCTCCCAATGATATACCTAAGGATAGGGAATGCACGATTAAAACAATAACAAAGGGGTATATACTATTAGATCCCCACAATGAAAAAAAAATATATATCATATTATATAGTAGTAATTCAAAATAGAAAGAATTTCAAAGCTTTTAGGTAGCGAGAACATACGGTATATACGTACACAAACACTTATGCCCTAAAATGCAACTATATGAGGGACCCTTAAGCTATAGTCTAGGCTCAACCACCTAGTTCTCTATAACCATAGGCTCTGATACCAATCTGTCACACCCCGCCAAGGCGGAAACACGAGGCGTAACATGAATGGATACCATCACAACACATGGTGTCTATATAGAGAATACTAAAATGAAAGACAAATAAGTAAAGTATAGACACAAAGTGTCATAACAATACCCATAACTAAACAAAACATAAAAGGCGTCTTTATTGATGAAAAAGAATTTCCCACTAATAAAAGACATGCAACAATACTCATACATTGCTAACATGCTCATATAAACTTCAAGTCTCCTTACGGTCTCTTTATCCACTTTCTGCCTAACCTCATGGTGCTCACGCTGAAAATGATGCTAAAGATAACGTCAACACATGGTTGAGTGAGAGTCCATAGATTTAGTACAACAATAAAACTTTTAAATTCGAAATTACTGTGATGATCAAAACAATAAAGGGACAATTATGCAACATATGGACATATGCAACATGCTATCCACATACTGGTGGGGAAACGTTTACCCCCGATCATTACAACAACTGGTAGAACGTTACCCCCGATCCACTAATAGTCATGGAAAGGATCCAATACCCAATTCCAGACTCTTGGTACCGATAACACAATATCACAAGGAGTTGATCAGCTCCAAGGATCTTGCCTACATAAGTAGACGATAACACCACATTACCACTCAGGATAAATCCCAAGTCTTGCCTACATGAGTAGCGATAACACCAAAACACATCAACATGCACCAATAAGTTCATATAACATAACATATTGTCCCATAACACCATTAACCACTTAATCACACAGTATTCAAAACATCTTAGATCACAAGCATCATTTTCATCCCAAAATATAAAGACATATTTAAAAATGACTATGAAACTCACCTTGAGAGCTAGCTTAATAAAACATTAAAGTAAATAAAATTTGATTATTTTATTATGATAATTCAAATTTAATGATATTGAAAAAATAAATTAAAATTATTTTTTTAGTATTTATTTTCTCGAAAATATCCACAAACACTTCACAAATCTCACGAACAATCTAAACAATATAAGCACAAAATAAGTTACCATCAAATAGGCATTCAATGCAAAATGATGTAACCTCAACTATGATGGATACCTAGGCTATCTATCATAGTCCTATACTTATTTTATAATCTTATTAAATCTTACATTTACTTTTTGCACCTAAACGTTACACTTCACCGCATACTTGTTTTTTACGCAAATTTTAACTCTCACGTTGCGTGCCCTAAACCGAACTACTTAAACACTCTTATTAATTCAACCAAAATTC
>BQNB010026796.1:38350-43350 GCA_026074375.1 Tanacetum coccineum | reverse complement strand
AAAAAAAAAAAATAAATAAAAAAAAATAAAAAAAAAAAAAAAAAAAATTAAAAAAAAATTAATAAAAAAAAAAATATTAAAAAAAAATAAAAAAAAAATAAAAATTAAATAAAATTAAACCTATAAAAAATAAAAGTAAAATAAAAAAAAAATAAAAAATTTATTAATAAATTAATAAAAAAACAAAAATATGAAAACTAATAAAAAATAATTAAAAAAAAAAAATAATTTATTAAAAAAAAAAAAAAATAAAAAATTAAAGAATTAAAAAAAAAAATGAAAAACCCTTCTTTCTTCTGGTTCGACCTCTTACACAACAACACAACAAACCCACACCCTTTGTACCTTCATCATACACAAAACCCTAAAAACCCTAACCCTAACTCGTCCCTTTTGGTCGACAATCAAGCAAGCAGAAGTAGAGTTTTTGCTTTTACGTGGACGACAGAAGTTGATATAAATTCCTTGTAAGTTGTTGATTTGTGAAGTGGGTTGTGTCGTGGGATATTGAAAACAGAAATTAGGGTTTTCGTTGGTTTAGACCCTTCACACAGCCGTGCATTGTGAGTCCTATATTCATGATATTTGCCATTCATTTAATATGCATTCTTGTTGCCTAGATTCATTGCGCTTGAGTAACTTATGTATTTTGGTTAACACGAAATCAATCTTTGAAAATTTTGTATGCTCCCTGGTGTTCGAGTAGTATAGGAGCAATACAATTATTTTGGGTGTTATCACCTTGGATAAGTAATCAAAAACATGTTATTAAGTACCCTAGGATAAGCCCTCTCCCTGCCAAGGTTGTGTATTATGTATAATAGTCGCTTTGGTAATCATGTTAACAGCTCACCCATCTTTTAATTAAAACGTTGCAAAGGGGTGATTTTTGGGGGGTAAAATACTACTAGCTAACATGGCCCATAAATTTAGAACTTGGTTCCTAGTTGTAGTTGACCTAGGGAGCTTTGTTTAACAATTCGAATCATCAAAAATGGTTAAGAAACGAGCAAGTTATAATCTTTTAAAATTCTAGGAAAAACTGCCATTTTTGCAGTTCAGCCGCAACACCCCTCCCTTTTGCCTCGTTTTTGGTCATGATAACGGCCTCGATCGACAAAACTTATAAAAGATAAAATATAGTGGACTTAGCTTAGTTTACAAATGTACTTTTAGTTTGCCATAATATGGAGTAACGAACTCGCAAACGTGACCTCAAGTTAGTGCCTGCTGCCATGTTTCGGCCAGGTTAATACTGTTGGCAGAATGGGTCGCGTACCCTTACCTTGCCCTCGTTTTTTTAAAACTATTTTAGCCACATCTAGACTTAAACTTATAAAGGGAAAATGGTAGTAGACACGACCTAGTTTTCAAATCCACTTTTGGTTTGTAAAATCATTAAGTAACGGATCCAGAATTTAATTGTAAAACTCTGTGTTTGTCCCACAAATTTTATAAACTTAAATATTTCTAACACTTTTAAAAATTCGTTTTTGTTATAACTTTGTCCATTTATTTGGCGCATCTAGAGACCAAACTAAGGGTCGATTGGATTAACTATAAAAGTACTTACAACCTAGTTTCTAAATTGTCCGATATCGTAATTTACATGTTTAATGGTAAGAGATTATGACCCGATACGTTTGGCCAGTTTTCATGAATAACCACATTTTAAATAAGTAATACTTTCTCGACTCAAGCACAATACTAAGGACAAGATTGCATGCATCGTAGTATATTACATGATTAATAATATGTGTATTATTATTTTAGGTAGCTGATAGTATTGCTTCGTTTTCGCGTGCACCATTTACCTTGCTCGCTTCATATTCGTTGCTACCTTATTTTATCATAAATGTGAGTTTATAGTCCCCACTTTTATACTTTTTCAATCATTTATCAAATCTCGGGGATGAGATCATGTTTGTTTTACAAACTGGATGCAAGTACATTTTAAATTCAAATATTACGAGTTTGCCTAAGTAGCTATAACCCACTATGCCCTTCATTATGAAATGTCAATTGCATAGATGTAATTGTTAATTGCATTATGTGAGCGCGAATGTTATGAATAGATCTATTTGGGATTAACACCCCCGTTCAGGCAAGTAGCACTTGCTAGTTTACCGGTTGGCCGGAAACGACGAATGTATACCATTTGAAATCATAGATGTTACGGGTTGAACATCTACATTGGGTACCATCATTCATGTGTATTTGATATACATACATTGTTTAGCTTCAGTGTCATGAGCTTAGTGCATTTCGTAATACATTTTTGTGATATTGTATTTGTTACTTTATTACAGGGAAATCTTGCTATCCGCTTCATTAAATTTATAAACCTATAAATTCACCAACATTATTGTTGACAGTTTAAACATGTTTTCTCAGGTCAATAAGGTGCAAGTCATGGATACATTAGATGGTCGTCTTTTGAAGTCATATCATTATAAAGATTTACGTGCATTACATTTTGGGACATTGTTATGTTGTGAAATCTTTACATTATCAAGTTAAACAAGTTAAGCCTATGAGCTTTGTAACAAACCATTTATGAAATCCAATGTATCAGTTTTCAAACGACTCTTTTAGAGGTCGTTCTCATATCTTGTGCTATTGATCTATGAATTAATACCCCCGGAATATCATATTTCGCTGCGACCCATTTTGGGGGTGTTACAATGACTAACATGTAATAAAAATTAACTACCAAGGAAAAAGAACTAATAAGATAAAGCCGAAAGACTAACATGTAATAAAAACTAACTACAAAGGAATAATAGTGCATATTTGATCCAAGGACTAAAATGTAAAGTAAATTAACCACAAAGGAAGAATAATGTAAAGTTCTATTCAATAAGGACTAATAACGTAAAATCAAAGGATTAACATGTAAAAGTAACTACCAAAGACTAATAATGTATGTTATTAAGAAAATTCAAGGATTAACATGTATTTAAAATTAACCATCAAAGACTAATGGTGCATATTACTATTGCTTGAACAGTGAAAAATAATATATATTAATATTCAATAAGGACTAATAGTGTAAAGTCGAAGGACTAACATGTAATAAAAACTAACCACCAAAGAATAATAGCGTATGTTTAATCGAAAGACTAAAATGTAAAATAAATTAACCATCAAGGAAAATATTTAATAAAGTCGGAGGACTAACATGTAATAAAAACCAACCACTAAGGAATAACAGTGTATATTTAATGAAAGACTAAAATGTAAAAAACTTAACCACTAAAGAAGAAAAATGTATATTTCTATTCAATAAGGACTAACAATGTAAAATCGAAAGACTAACATGTAATAAAATGTAATCACTAAGGACTAACAATGTATGTTTTTAAGGAAATCCAAGAACTAACATGTATTTAAAATTAACAATTAAAGACTACCATTGAATTTCACTATTCTTAAGAATAGTGAATTCACTTTGTGAATTGTTATATACGAGTTGGAATTTAACCCGCGTGTTGCGGCGGCGGGCGAATAAAAGAAACTTGAGGGGCTTTTTTTTTTTTAAATTTATGTAAAAAAGTCGTAAACAATTAAAAGTTGAGGGTCCGTTTTGTAATTTTTTTTTTTTACTTTGGGTCAGATTTTGGGCTAACTTTTTGGGCCGGTACTGTAGCAAATTTTTAGGCCGATACTGTAGCGCTGTAGCTAACACTGTAGCAGCTACAGTGCCACATTTGTGAATTGTATATAAGAGTAATAGAAATGCGAAGCTAATGATCATGAATTCATGTGTTATAGTATTATTTTAATGAATATAATTCAATTATACCATTTTCAACCTGTTCCTTTATGAAATGATACCGAGTATGGATATGCTTTGTTCGCGAATGTTGTATGGGGTTGCATGATATTGCTATGGTTGACTGAACGTCGCAGTACAACGGTATTTTGTTGTAGTTGAAGCCATAATCTTAAAGCTGTGTCCTCATCCACATTACTTGAGCACAACTTGTAGATAATGCCACGTACTCTGCCTCTGCTGAAGACATTGCAGTGCAGTTTTGTTTCTTTGACATCCAACTTACTAGCTTATCACCAAGGAACTGTATCCCTCCAGAAGTGCTTTTCCGAGTATCAATGCATCCGGCATGATCAGCATCTGAAAATGTTGTTAGTTCAAAGCCAGAATCATTTGGATACCAGAGTCCCATGTTAATGGTACCCTTTAGGTATTTAAAGATTCTTTTAACCTCCTTGAGGTGCTTTTGAGTTGGTCGTGCTTGATAACGTGCACAATAGCATACTGCTTGCACTAAGTCTGGTCTACTAGATGTCAAGTACATGAGTGACCCGATTTTACTATGATAATCAGATTGGTCTACGGGTTCTCCACTCAAATCTACATCTAGTTTGGGTTTTGTAGCCAATGGTGTACCAATGGAGTGACAATTGTCCATATTATGCTTTTTCAGAATTTCTAAAGCGTACTTGGCCTGATTGATAAAAATACCTTTTGGGGACTGGTGGATTTGTAGTCCTAAAAAGAACTTCATCTCCCCCATTAAGGACATTTAAAATCTACTAGGCATTAACTTTTCAAATCTTTTTGAATATTTAGGGTTTGTAGACCCAAAAATTATGTCATCAACGTAAATCTGCACAAGTAGAATATCCTCCCCGTATTTTATCTTGAATAAAGTTGGGTCAATTGTACCTTTAGTAAAGCCTTTGGACATCAGGAAGGTTGATAGTTCATCGTACCAGGCTCTTGGAGCTTGCTTTAATCCATACAAAGCTTTCCTCAGAAGGTAGACTTTTTCTGGATGATCTGGATCAACGAACCCTTCTGGCTGAGCAACATAAACCTCCTCCTTCAGTGGACCATTAAGAAATGTCGTTTTCACATCTATATGATATATTGGAAAAGACTTGTGTGCTGCTGTTTCGTCAAATAGTATACATGAGAATCAATGATAAAAAGATTCCGGAAGAGATATTCCCGGGTCGTATGTCCCAACGAGGCT
>BQNB010026796.1:0-34116 GCA_026074375.1 Tanacetum coccineum | reverse complement strand
GTTGACTTTGGTTGACTTTTGACTTTGACTTTTGCTTCACGGTCTTTCCGTTCTCGTGCTCGGTTTTGTCGTTTTGGCTTCGATTTTTGTCCTTTTCTTGGATATTCGTTACCTGCATAATACAAATGCAAAGCATACAAATACAATGTATTTTTAGTATGTTTTTGGTCATTTAAGTCCGTTTTTAGTGGTCAAAGGTATGTGTAATTAAACACACACCAAAATCCCCCATACTAAGATATTGATGTGTCCTCACGCAATGCTATAAATAAGCACTTAGAAAACTAAGAATCTCAATCCCCCTCGACTAATAACCTCGAAAAGTAGCTAAGTGTTCATCAAGGAGAATTAAAGAATCAATAGCTTTGAAAAGCCCCGTTTTGACCATTTTTAAATATATATACTTATTCCTACTAATATTTTTGGATTTTTCCTTTTTTCTCATTTTATTTATTTATTAGCAACTAACTAACATATTTGACTTTCGTTATTTTTATAACCGTTAGGGGTCATAGAACAAGATGCATTTCGATCCGAAAATGCCCCAAAAAGGATAAATTCATCGTCCCCGACTTTTCACTCGTTCCAAACCAAGCTTAAAATGAAATCACCTTTAAATATAAGTTAATATGCTAACACTACTCATATTTGCAACTTGTGAACTTTTTGCTCTCGATAATTATTATATATTAGGTGAATGTGCCATTTCGAATTTCAACCATGGATTAACATTTTGCAAAATTCTATGCTTCACGTTCCACCCGAGAATAATAAGTTTAAAGGCGAGATCATCCCATGTAGCGACTTTCGTCTTGGCACATCCCAACCTTGCGGCTAAGTGACCAGGCTTTTGACACCCTACAGAGACTAGTATCGGGACTCACGAACCTTTGGTTTCAAAAACTCTTAGGTTTCGCGTTTACACATAGTTTATTTAAAAACTTAAAATGAAATAGTCAAAGTTCAAAAGCATATTTAAATTTAACAAAAAGAGATTTTCATATATTAATTCACACTTAATATTAAACATAACCATGATACAATTGTAACCCTCGACTTTTTAGAAGGCTGCAACATCGGTTATGAGCCGGCAAGATGCAGCAAACTTTTATCAGACTTGGATTATTATTCATACTATGGGATTTCTTTAGAAGGCTGTAACATCGGTTGTGAGCCAGCAAGATGCAACAAACTTTTATCAGCCCACAGTTTATAATTATTACTTATCATTCTTTTTTTTTCATTTTTCATCATTTTTTTTCCTTTTATAATTTATTTCACGATATAGAGAAGACTTCTTTTTGAAAAATTTAAATATAAGTTTGAACTAAGACTAAAATTTTTGCTATCAACTACATAAAAATTGTTGATTTAAGTTTAATTTCCAAAAATATTACGTATTATTAGTCCGGTTAGGAGCTTATGGGAGAAAAAGCCACAAATTACACACATGAGCTCTTAAGATTTCAAAATAATCCTTGTTTAGCATCCAACTCATACTTAACTCTATCATTTTTCGTTCTTCGCGAATTTCCGCGAATGCTTAGTCTAAAAGTTAAGGAACAAGCTAGAGATTAACACACTCGATCGAGTCAAAATTTATTCTTATTCTACCCAGCAGGAAAGTCATAATTATGACAAAACACTTATTTTATTTTTTTTAATTTTTTAATTTTTTAATTTTTTGAAATTTTGGTGGTAAAAACGGGATTACGTAAAAACAACGGCTGCATGCACAATCAAATCGATAGGTTCCCTCATACTAGAACTAAACAATGTCCTCAATGTTTTAAGAAGGGTCTCTACGTAAATCCTAAGCTGTTTAATAAGTATGCTTAAAGATAAACGTTAGGCGATAAGATTTGGATATTGGATTCCCAAAATGAAGCTGAGGATTTGAAGCTCGAGTGATCGAAGGACAAAAACTGCGAGCACGAGAGGCTTCAAAAATCCGGGCAATCCTGGACATACAACAAAAAACACAAGCACACGAGAAAGGTAGAGGCGAGCCTCATCACAACAACACTTATTAGAAATAAGAAAGAAGATAGAATATATTAGCATGGGTTACCTCCCACGAAGCGCTTGTTTTAGGTCACTTAGCTTGACCCGATCCCCCCATACTTGAGCTTGTCAAGGGGGGGGGGATAGAAATGGGGATGACGAACACCCAAATTAGGAGTGTTGTCTCCATGAATCAACATCGGGCTTTTATGATGAGAAAGCTTGGAAGCTTTAAGCCCACGTTGTGATGAAGAAGGTGGAGGTTTCTCCTCTGATATAGCAAGAATACCAGTATTAGCAAATTTGTTCTAATTTTTGGATAAAAATGGAAGAAATGTCAATCCTGGTAAAGGAGGATTCACAGTTTGAATGAGAAAGAAATTTCATCCGGTGATAGAAATATCATAGATTAGACTCCAATGAATATCCCTGGATCGAAAATCTTGTTTCTAGTTCCAGAAGGAAAAGAAACTACAAGGTCAGATCCGAGGGAATCACTAGAAAGAGTGAAATCTGAATCCAGATGAAGGGTGAGATGGGTGGACAAAAAATTAGGCACATGAACTCTTGGTTCTCTTGTCGGATATCAAAAATATTCCTCCACCACATTCACATCGTGAATTTCCCTATTCGGGTCTCATTATTTAAAGTTGAAAACAATCATACTCCAGTGGAGATTTGATTCGTGAGCGAGTTCACCGGCGAATCCTCATGATATCAAGTCACTACCTTTCGGCTAGGAGGACACGGATTAATCGAAAGATCAAATATGAACGGGTCATATTAAGAAAAATCAGCATGAGTAGTGGTACTACCACTACTCTTTTCTTCAACATGATCATCATTGAGATAGAAAGCTTCATAATCCGGAAGAGATATATCTGAATAGATGTGGGAATGCCACTACTAATCTCTTCCAGACTTAATTAAGCCAAAAAGTTTCAGTTTGGGTTAAAGAATTATCACGGATGTTAGTATCCTCCACGAATATTAGTAGGAGGATGAGGAGGAAGACTTGGTCATAAATCGGAAGATGGAGTGAGGATTATCTTTTAATGCTTCGAATCTTAGCAATAGAAGATTGCATCAACAATTTTTCACGTTGGAATAGTCTTTGATTGTTAGAAGAATATCAGTATCAATCCCTCCAACTTCCGGGATAACAATCTCCACACCCGTAAGTGACGAGATCAAATCGGGAGTGTGTTGCAGTCGACGATAATGATTATCCTCACCGTAGGGAGAATCGTCATCACTCAAAGTAGAATCATCGTTACAATTGACGACAATTTCAGAGTGTTCTTTGAAAGCTTCAAAAGGGGTAGGATTATCACAAAGAGGCACATCACACATTTTGTCGGGAATACCCTCGGACTCACTTGGGATCGGGATAAGCTCCTCAATCACTAGACTTTATTACTTCGTCCGATTCTGTTGCCGGAATTAGTGTTCGAGATGTCTCATTCCTCCATTATGAGAGAGTCAAAAAAGGTCCTCGGTTGATAAAAGGGTGTGTTGCCAACACATGGAGGAAGTCCAGAAATAATAATATCTTTTAAGGGAATAGAACTTTCCTCGTCATCGTCATCATCGTAGCAAATGGGAATCTTCCAATATCGATCTTTAGCTGCTTGATCTTTCGTAATTCGCTTATCTTTTTCCTTCTTTTGCATATATTGACCAACCATATCACAATGGATGTCATTTGACTCCATAATCTTATTTTGAGATTGAGAAATGCTTATTTTAAGCCATTGAAGTTTGGAGTGATTGAGTATATTAGGGGGTTGAAATTTGTAAACCAGAATTTTTAGAATCATAAAAACAGATTAGGTTCGTAATTATTCATCGTGTTGAACATTGAAAGTCTGTGTGGACACCCACAATCTTCACAACAAGGATATTGTTGTGGAAAACTCGGTGAAGTTTGTGGAAAATAATCAAAGTTTTGATTAAAACATGGGTCCTGATTGTAGACAAACGGGACTTGAGGTGGACAATCGTAACCATGATGGGCATCGTTCCCACATAACTCATAAGAGTATGGCACGTATTGGGGTTGTGGAGGTGGGTTAAAAATGTTAGGAGAATCATTGACAAAATCAGGAGTGGAATCATAACTGAATGAATTTCCATCTCCAGAATAGCATGTCGGATCGAAACTTGGCAAAGTTTGTGAGAGCTCATCAACGGTTTGATTGTTGCATGGTTTCGGATTAGAGATAATTGGAACTTTCGGAGGACAATTATAGCCATAATGAGCACCTTTCCCACAAAACTTGAAAGTATATCGTTGACAAAAGATATCGTCTAACGAATCACCACACTCGTAACAACAATGATGGTCGATATGTGGAGGACTTTGCGAGGAATTTTCACCGGGTTCCTGTTTGACAATGAATGGCTCTTGAGGAGCATTAACAATGTTGGTATTGTCATTGGATGACTCAGAAGTATCATGAAGGTCTTGGAAAATTCCATTTTCGACATAATATGTAAACAAATCTTCCTTAAATTTTTTCGTAAAAGAGCACATCCTTGACAATACGGACCATCAACCGGGTTTCCACACCTTGCACAATTCTGAGGGGGTCGTTAAGATGAGTCGGGTGTTTTATTAGGATCACAAACGATCTTGTCTACAAGACCCCCTTTAGAACAACAATAGTCTGTAGTGTACAAAGCTCCACAAGTCGAGATTCTTTAATCGTAGTAAAGGGGAATTAAAACGATGTCGAATGACGCATAAGAATTAAAATAGAGGGAATATAGAAGAAGAATTAATGACAAAGAGGTTTAAAAGAGATTATTTTGGATTTTCGATTTTTTTTAAAAAATTTATTTTTATTAGACAAAATGAGATTGAATAACTTAAACCGATAATCAACTTGCTTCACGGTAGCTCTCTAAAAGAAAAACGCACAAAGGAGCGGAGGAGCGGGAAAGCGCGAAGCTATTAAAAACCTTCTCCTTTCGGGTCGTAGTTCCTCGGAACAACCCTCCTTATACCCCTCTTTTAGTTTGTTTATCAATCAAAGGTGAGCCGTACCTCGCAAGTGACACAAAGGCAAGTTTTAAATCTTTTGATTTGGAACTTATTATGATAATGCTTCAGTTGAAAGCATTATATTGATGATGACTTTTATTTGTTTTTATGGACAATGTTTTTATATTTTTGGTTTTTCTTGTTTTTATAATAAAAAGGAAATGAAAAATATTTTTGTATTTTTATATTTTTATAATAAGAAAAATACTTATAAAGGGAAGGGTCCTTCAAGCACAAAACAAACTTTAACCGATAAATCGTCTCCGGCCTCCCCGCAGCGGCGCCAAAAAATGTTGACCACATTTTTAGGGGTATTTTATCAACTATTATTATAGTTTAAGTATTCCGAAAGATTCAAAGATATTACTTTTGACCAAAGTAAAATCTAAAATCTCCCGGGTTGTTTCCCGTTGAGGCTTGAATTTGAAAATCGAGAATCGGTTTGGAATTATGCTTGAATAATCAAAGATTTGATTTGGAATCTATTTCTACTAAGAAAGTGCAAAAAATAACTAAAAGAAAGCAAACAAGAAAGGCAGGTAAAGATACGGGCTAAAAGCATTAACGGGCATTAAAAACGCGTCCTAAAAAAACTAAATTATAAAAATTTTAATCCTAAAATGATTTTTTAACTTTTAATTAACCCTAAGTGACTAAAAAGTAAGAACAAAGAAAACTAGACCAAACACGAAAGTGATTTAAGCTTAAAAACACGGAAAAAGTGAAACCCCCCTGGTTCAATTCTCGTTCTTTAAAAAATCGAAATCTAAAATTTTGACCCTACGAAAGCAAATTTATTTTCCTAGGTGCGAAATGATAAAAGAAAATTAAAAAAAAAAAGAATTTTATTTTTTTGATTTTTATTTTAATTTTTGATGAATTAAAAACAGTTTAGAAAAGAAAAAATGATTAAATTGTTAATATGATTTTGGAAACTTTGAAAAATACAAAAGATAAAAAAGTAGCTAAAGGACGATGAAATATAAGATAAAAATAAGTACTTTGAAAAAAGGTAAAAAAATAAGCTAGGAAATAAGCACTAATTGGTTGATAGCTTAAAAGGAAAAAGAAATGTTTGTGCAAGAATAGGCAGAAAACTCCCAAGGGCACTAGTGTTAGCAGAGGTTGTGTTAAGTGTGTTTGTGTACAAGAGGGAGGTCCAGGGTTCGAATCCTTGGCCTCCCTTTTTACTAAAACATTTGTTTGATTTTTTTTTAAAACTTATAAAACAATTAAAAATAAGAATTTAAAAAGTATCTTTTTTGAACACCAATATAAGTGGAAAAATAGCAAAGAAAAAGGGCAGATTCACTTTTTTTAACACTAAGGTATATGAAAGCTAACTGTTATGTTGCTAGCAAAATAAGCTAAGGCAAAACAGAAAGCTATAACAATGATAAGCTAAATCACCTAATAAGCAAGGACAAACAAAAATAAGCTAAGCAAAACAAGCAGAAAAGAAAAATTAAGCAAATATGCCAAGGGTCTAAAACTGGCAGACAAGGCAGCCTAAGGGGCACCCTTTGGGCTTAATTTTTAAGCCCTTAGAGGTGCTTATGGCTATTTGGCTTATAGGAGCTGAAATTCTAGCTTAGGGGCTCTTATAATCAACAAATAAAATAGAATTTGTAACAAAGATAAGCTAAAAAAGGCTAAAGGAAATGGGCTGGTGACAGTCAGCATATGCTGACTTGATTTTACTTAAGAAAAATGTGGCTTTAGAAGCCTATAAAATAAGCAAGAAAATAGGCTTCAAATTTAAAAAAAAGTTAAATCAGATGGAGATTAGCTCCTAATGAGCTTATGCACAAAATTTTAAAGGCTAAGATCAATTTAAAGTATCTGATATTGGAATGTGAAAAGGGGATTTTTAACTAGTAGGACACTTAACCAAAAGAAACATGAATGATGTTTTTTACAATACAAAGAGGTTATACTTGAAAGACCTTACACTAATGCATTTTGACCACAAAAACAACATTAAAACAACTCTTAAAAGTATGTTTTAAAATCTTAATCCAATAAGCCCTTTAACACTGATTTATCACCAACAATTTTAAGACCACTTAAAAAAGCTTGAAAACAACTTTTTAAAATTAATTAACCTTTGCAAACACATATTGGAAAACTTCTTAAAATTGATTGTAAAGTAGGCAAGCGACCCAATGTATTTATACCAATTCTGACCCAGGTTACCCCTACTACCCCAAACACCCTTTTAACTATCAAAATTGATGTTTAAAGTGATTAAGAGAAGATCTTGAGTTAAGGGTTTTGAAAAAATGATGAGTACACACTAATATTGAGCAAGAATAAGCAAAAAGTAACAACAAATAAGCAGTAAATAAGCAAGTTAAAATAAGCAGTATCAAAAGCAAGTTAAGGACAGATTTAACAATAAACGTAAACAAAGCACAAATAAGCAATAAAGAAACACATATAAGCATAAAACACAGAAATAAGCAAGAAAAATCAATGATAAGCATAAAATAAGCAAATGAATAGTAAAATGCAAAAATTGGAAAAGTAGACTCACAATTGTCCTTAGCTTTTGGCAAGACATATAGCATCAAATGCATGATAAACCCTTTCCTAAAGCTTCCCAAGAAGCACTAAACCCAAGGCCATCCAGAATTAACCTTGCTCCTTGCTTTTCTTGGACAGATTTTATGATTTTTTTTGGATTTTTGATTTTTTTTTGACAGAAAATGAAATAAGCTTTCAATAAGCGTTGGTATGAGGTATCTGATGTGTAATGGGTAGAGAGGTGTGTTGTGAATTACAAAGGATTAAGGACAGTATTTAAAAGACAGTTAAAGTTAAATGACAAGTAATTTAAAGTAAAAAGTAAATAGAGTAAATTAAAAATTTCAAGTATTTAAAAGACAAAAATTTAATGACAATGTATTAAAAATGCAGTAATTAAAATTGGTACAAATTTTTGATTACAAGCTTTTGACTTTTAAACAAAATTCAACCCAGAAGAAAATGAAATGACACTATGCTATTTATACTAAAGGTTATTCTAGGGCTTCACTGTGCTTCTTTAGTGAGAGAAAGGTCGCTGGTGTGCTTGTTGGGTGAGGTAAAAGCCAAAGCTGATTCAGCCTTTGAATGTATTGGTCCTCCAAGCCAAACGATCTAACCCTTGATCTTTTTTGTCTGTCTACTTTAATAAACCCAATTGAGGGGATATTGAGTTTTGCAAGGTGGCAAGAGCCATTGGGGGTGTGTGTTGTGTAATGAGAGGGTGATGTTTTTGTTTTATGTTGATGTTTGTAAGGTAAACGAACATGAATAGTGGGGTTTGTGTTTTGGCGGGAAAAATGATGTATGGTTCTCTGTTTTGTTTTATGCAGGGTGAAATGTTTTACGTTTGGTGTTTTAGTAGTCCTGAAAGTGATAAGAGTGTTTGCTGTATGAAGTCCTTGTGGTGATGTAACTTTAAGGGACTTGGCAAGAAAGGTCCTCAAAGTGTTATGAGTGTTTGCAGTTACAGTCCTTAAAGGACTTAACTGAGTTAAGTATAAAAGGGTTGGGCTAACGTTGGTTTAGGGGTGATTGGGCTAATGGATTACTGGTTTGGGCCTTTTGAATATTAAAGGAAATTAGGTAGGCAGACTGGGCCGTTTAGATTTTGATAGGGTTTTGGGGCTTTTATGTCTTCATGTAAAATTACTAATGGGCTGACCCGGCCCATTAGATGGGTTCGGGTGGGCCCATTAAGTTTGATTCTTCGGTTACGGCTTCGGCTTTGACCTTTGACTTTGTCGGGGTTGACTTTGAATTTTACTTTTGGTCTTTGACTTCGATTTTGACTTTGTCTTTTGATTCACGCTCTTTTTTTTTTTTTTTTTTTTATTTTTTTATTTTTTTTTTTATTTTTTTTTTTTTTATTTCGTTCTCGTGCTCGTTTTGCGTTTTGGCTCGTTTTTTTGTCATTTTCTTAGATATCCGTTACCTGCGACATACAAATTCGCAACAGTACTATTACATATTTTTTTTTTTTTTTTTTTTGTTGTCTCTTTAAGCACGTTTTAATAGAAAATGGTATGTGTAATTAAGCACATACCAAAATCCCCCATACTAAACTATTGCGTGTCCCCACGTAATGCTATAAGTAAACACTTAAGAAAACTAAGAATCTCGATCCCCCTCGACTAATTACCTCAAAAAGTAGCTAAGTGTTCATCAAGGGGAATTAAGGACTCAAAGGTTTTGAAAAGCCCCGTCTTTACCATTTTTAAATATACATACACTTATTCCCACATATTTTTGTATTTTTTTTTCCTTCTTTTTTTCTCATTTTTTGTGTACTTTTCTTTTTAAGCAATAAACTAATATAATTGACTTTCGTTATTTTTTAAAACTTTTAGGGATTATAGAATAAGATACACTTTAATCCTAAAATGCCCCAAAAAGGATAAATTCATCGTCCCTGACTTTTCACTTATTCCAAACCAAGCTTAAAACGAAATCACCGTTAAATATCGGTTAAGATGCTAACACTACTCATATTTGCAACTTGTGAACTTTTCACTCCCGACAATTATTATATATTAGGTGAATGTGCCATTTTGAATTTCAACTATGGATCAACATTTTGAAAAATTTTCTATGCTTCACGTTCCACCCGAGAATAATGAGTTTGAAGGCGAGATCATCCCAAGTAGCAACTTTTGTCTCGGCACATCCCAACCTTGCGGCTAAGTGACCAGGCTTTTGAAACCCTACAGAGACTAGTATCGGGACTCACGGACCTTTGGTTTCAAAAACTCTTAGATTTCTCGTATATACATAGCTATTTGAAAGTTAAATGAAAATTGGTATAAGTTCAAAAAAGCATATTTAAATTTAACAAAAAGAGATTTATTAAATCATACTTAACATTAATATAATATTGATGCAATTGTAACCCTTGACCTTTTAGAAGGCTGCAACATCGGTTGTGAGCCGGCAAGATGCAGCAAACTTTTATTAGTCTCCGATTATTATTCTTACTATGGGCTTTCTTTAGAAGGTTGTAACATCGGTTGTGAGCCGGCAAGATGCAGCAAACTTTTATCATGCCACAGTTTATAATTATTATTCATTCTTTTTTTTTATTTTTCATCATATTTTTCATTCATTTTTTTTATTTCACACTTAGAGAAGACTTCTTTTTGGAAAATTTAAGTATAAATTTGAACTAAGACTAAAATTATTGCTATCAACTACATAAAAATTGTTGATTTAAGTTTAATTTTCAAAAATAGCACGTATTATTAGTCCGGTTAGGAGCTTATGGGAGAAAAAGCCACAAATTACATACATGAGCTCTTAAGATTTCCAAATAATCCTTGTTTGCATCTAAATCATTACTTAAACTCTATCTTTTTTCGTTCTTCGCGAATAAATTCCGCGAATGCTTAGTCTTAAAAGTTAAGGAACAGCTAGAGCTCAAACGCTCGATCGAGTAAAATATACTCTTTTTCTACCCAGAATGTTAATCAAAATTATGACAAAACACATAGTTTTATTTTTTTAATTTTTTAAATTTTTTAGTTTTTTTGAATATTTTGGTGGTAAAAACGGGATTACGTGAAAACAACGGCTGCAGGCACAATCAAATCGATAGATCCCCCCATACTAGAACTAAACATTGTCCTCAATGTTTTAAGAAGGGTCTCTACGTAAATCCTAAGCCGTTTATTAATTATGCTCAAAGATAAACGTTAGTCGATAAGATTTGGATATTGGATTCCCAAATGAAGCTGAGGATGTGAAGCTCGAGTGATCGAAGGACAAAACCGCGAGCACGAGAGTCATCACAATCCGGGCAATCCTGGACAATAAACCACAAAACACAAAATACGAAAATGGTAGAGGCGAGCCTCATCACAACAACACTTATTAGAAATAAGAAAGAAGATAGAATAGATAAGCATGGGTTTCCACCTACGAAGTGCTTGTTTTAGGTCACTAGGCTTGACCCGATCCCCCCATACTTGAGCTTATCAAGGGGATAGAAATGGGGATGACGAACACCCAAATTAGGAGTGTTGTCTTCATGAATCAACATCGGGCTTTTATGATGAGAAAGCTTGGAAGCTTTAAAGCCCCAATGTGATAAAGAAGGAGGAGATTTCTCCTTTGAAACAAGAATACTAGTATTGACAACTTTGTTCTCATTTTCGGATGAAAATGGAAGCAAAGTGTCAATCATTGGTAAAGGAGGATCACGGATGAATGAGATAGAAAATTCATCCCGTGATAGAAATATCATGGATTGGATTCTAATGAATATCCTCGGATCGAAAATCTTGTTTCTAGTTCCGGAAGGAAAAGAAACTACAAGGTCGGATCCGAGGGAATCACTAGAAAGAGTGAAATCCGAATCCAGATGAAGGGTGGGATGGGTGGGCAAAATATTAGGCACATAAACTCTTGGTTCTCTTGTTGGATTATCAAAATTATCCTCCACCACATCCATAGTAATTTCGCCCAGCTCGGGCTCATTCTTAAAGTAGAAACAATCATACTCCGGTGGAGATATGATATGAGCGAGTTTACCGGCGAACTCCTCATGATAAACGTCACTCCTATCGACAGGAGGAAATGGATTGATCGAAAGATCAAAGATGAACGAATCATATTTAGGAAGAGAAAAATTAGCATGAGTAGTGGTACTGCCACTACTCTTCTCTTCAACATGATCGTCATCAAGATAGAAAACTTCATAATATGGAAGAGATAAATCAGAACGAGTAGTGGTACTGTCACTACTCATCTCTTCCAGATTAAAGCGAAAAGTTTCAGTTTTGGGTAATGAATTATCAACGGTGTTAGTCTCCTCCAAGAAAAAGTTAGGAGATGTGGAGGAAGACTTGGTCATAACATCGGAAGATGGAGTGGGGTTATCTTTTAATGCTTTGATCTTAGCAATAAGAAGATTGACATTCAACAATTTTTCATGAAGGATATCGTCTTTAATTGTTAGAAGAATATCAATATCAATCCCTACAACTTTTGGGATAACAATCTCCACCACCTCTAAGCTGACGAGCTCAGAATCGAGAGGTGATGCATCGACATAATCGATATCCTCATCGTAGGGAGAATCGTCATCACTCAAAGTAGAATCATCGTTAGAACTAACGGCAATTTCAAAGTGTTCTTTGAAAGCTTTAAGAGGGGTAGGATTATCACAAACAGGCACATCACACATTTTGTCGGGAATACCCTCGGACTTACATGGGATCGGGACAAGCTTCTCAACACTAGACTTTATTACTCCGTCCAATTTTGTTGCCGGAATAGTGTCAAGATGCTCATCCTCCATTATAAGAGAGTCAACGGGCTCCTCGGTTAATAAAACGGGTGTGATTTTAACACACGGAGGAAGTTCGGACATAATAATATCTTTTAAGGGAATAGAACTTTCCTCGTCATCGTCATCATCGTAGCAAATGAGAATCTTCCAATATCGAGCTTTAGCCGCTTGCTCTTTCGCAATTCGCTTTTCTTCTTCCTTTTTTTGCATAATTTGACCAACCACATCACATATGGATGTCATTTGCTCTATAAGCTTATTTTGAGAATTGAGAAGGCTATTTTGAGCATTGAAGATTGGATGATTGACGGTATATTGCGGGGGTTGAAATTGGTCAAAACCAAAAGAATTAGGATCATAGCAAGAATTTTGCTCATGATAATAGTCTTCATTCATTGGTTGACATTGGTAAGTTTCATGAGATCCCCCGTAATTTTCACAACAAGGATATTGTTGTTGAAAATTTTGAAAATTTTGTGGAGGGTGGTTTGCAAAATTTGGAGAATCGTTAGAAGAGTACGGAGTTGAAAAATTGATTTGTGTTCCATTTCCAACAGTACAATAGAAACAAACTCCATCATATTCATTACAACCACATTGTTGGCACGTACCCAAAAGACATTGTTGTTGCAAACTTTGCAAATTTTGTAGGATCTCATTAAGGTTTTGATTGTAGTATGGTTCCGAATTAGAGATAATCGGAATTTGCGGTGGACAATTGTAAGCATAATGAGCACCTTTCCCACAAGACTTACAAGTACATCGTTGACAAAAGATATCGTCTAACGAATCCCCACACTCGTAACAACAATGGTGGTCAATATGTGGAGGACTTTGCGAGGAATTTTTATCGGGGTCTTGATTGAAGACGAATGGCTCTTGAGGTGCACTAACAACGTTAGTATCGTCATTGGATGACTCAGAAGTGTTTAGAATTTCGTTTTTATCATGAATTGTAAACCAACCTTCATTCAAACACTTTCGCACAAAAGCACAAGGTCGACAATATAGACCATCAACCGGGTCTCCACAAGTTGCACAATTCTGAGGGGGTCGTTCACGAATGATCTTGTCTATGAGACCCCCTTTAGAACAACAATAGTCTGTAGTGTACAAAGCTCCACAAGACGAGCATTCTTTAATCGTGTAAAGGGGATTTAAACGATAGTCGAATGACGCCATAAGAATTAAACAATTTAGAGGGATAAGAAGAAGAATTAAATTAGAGGGTCGAGAAAATAAGAATTAAATGAAAAAGAGGTTAAAGGAGATTATTTTTGGTTTTTTCGAGTTTTTTTTAACATCATATTTTATTAAAGGATAAAATGAGATTGAATAACTTAAACCTAATAATCAACAAGCTTCACGGTAGCTCTTTAAAGAGAAAAACGCACAAAGGAGCGGAGGAATAGGAAAGCGCGAAGCTATTAAAATCCTTATCCTTTAGGGTCGTAGTTTGTTGGAACAACCCGCCTTATACCCCTCTTATAGTTTGTTTAACTTTCAAAGGTGAGCCGTACGTCGCAAGTGACACAAAAGGCAAGTTTTAATCTTTTGTTTAGGAACTTATTATGATAATGCTTCAATTGAAAGCATTATATTGATGTTGATTTTTATTTATTATTATGGACAATGTTTTTATATTTTTGGTTTTTCTTGTTTATATAATAAAAAGAAATGAAAAATATTTTTGTATTTTTATATTTTTATAAAAATAAGAAGAAAATATTCACAAACGAGAATGATAACTTCACGAGGAAGGGTCTTCAAGGCACAACAAACTTCGACTCAATGATCGTACACTCCTCCCCGGCAGCGGCGCTAAAAATTGATTAGATTCCAAATATATAAATAAATAAAAATATAAATATAAATATAAGAGGATAATCAATAATAGTAGTATAGTATTACCGGAAGTATCGGTCTCTCACTTCGTTACCCACAAAGTTCAAAACCAGACCCAGGTCGTTCTTCTCGACGAGGCGTGAATGGAAAATCGAGTTAGGGCTTGGGATTGTGCTTGAATAATCAAAGATTTTATTTAGTTTTCTAAATCCTACGAGAAATTACAAAAATTTAAACTAAGGAATACTTAAAACTACGAGCAAAACATAAAAAGGCATGGGAATTTAAACTTAAAACTATGAGAAAGCAAAAAAAGGCAATTAAATAACTTAAAAATCTATGAGAAGCATAAATAAGGCATAAAAGGAAATCCTAAGTCTACGGGAACAAAATTATAAAGGCAATTAAAGTTAAAACGCGAAAACGAGAACGTAATTTTAAACCTGTTCTGTAAAAAAACCAAATTTTGGAAAATTAACCCTACGGATGCAAATCTATTTTTCCTAGGTCCTAAATGATAAAAGAAAATTTTGAAAAAAAGAATTATATTTTTTTGATTTTTATTTAATTTTTTATGAATTAAAAATAGTTTTAAAAAGAAAAATTAATTAAAAATACTAAATTAAATGGGAAAAATTTAGAAAAATGCAGGAAAATACTTTAACTTATGTAGAATGCAAGAAAAATACTAGTTTGGAAAAACAACTTATAAATAAGCAGAAAATAAGCTAATTATGGCTGAAAGCTTAAAAGGCCAAAGAGGGTTAAAAGAGTTAATGTATGGTATCCTAGCAGAAAAGTCCCAAGGGCGTTTATGGTAGCAGAGTGTAGTGTTATCGTGGTCCATATTTATGTATCAAGGTTATTGTTTGCGTTAGCTTTTACATTTTTATCACCACGCAAGTTATTAAACGAAATCACAATGCTCATAACACGTCCATTTTACATTTATCATGCGTGTTCTCAAGCTAGTACATCGTACGTACATATACTTGACCCTTAAGCTAGTTTACAAGAAACGAATACGCATAATACAATTGTAATGAGTTGTATGCGACTTACAATGGTCCTAGCGTCTTGGTTTTGAGTTGTGAACGTGTGGTGAGCTAACCCTTAGCTCGTATCTCCCTTGTATACTCTTGTGTGTTACTAGAAAGGTTTTGTGGGTTCAAATGAGATCAATGAGGATGTTTGTTTGCGGTTTGAGGTTCGAACACAAGAACAATTATGTGTGTAATTGTTTTAGCTTAGAGAGAGGGATATGAGAGTTTAGAAATGTGTTAAGTGAGCTAGTGAATGTTCTTTATAGGATAAGAAGCTAGTTAGCTCTCTTGGTTTCACAAACAACCCACACTGAACCAAATTTCTGCCCTAGGAGGTGGTTTTTGAAGTTTTCTAGTTACTACACCTTGTTTTGTTAAACCACTAAAAAGTTTAAAAAAAAAAACATGTCTTAATAGAGTAATTAGTAACAAATTTGGTTAGATACTAGAAATCTTAAGGATTTGTATACATACATGCATGTTGCCAAAACCAAGAGGGCAAAAGGAAAGCCAATTGGGTCTTTGTCCATGTGTAAACGCTTAGTGGGAACAATTAGGACTATCATTATTTAACTAGGGGATGTACATGTTGTTGGGAATTATATTTGAGTTGATAAGACAAAACACGAATGAAACAAGATGGAAACAAAAGGACCAAAGTCGTCATTGTGGGATTCTACAAGATGTAGAAGAAAATAAAGATTTGGTCAAAAAGAGATACGAAGAGATAAAGATTTGGTCAAACTTATTATTATCTTTTAAATAGTTTCCATGTAAAGCCTTGACAAAGATTTGGTCAAAAAGAGATAAAGATGAAGAGATAAAGATTTGGTCAAACTCATTAATATCTTTTAAATAGTTTTTCCATGTAAAGCTTGACTCCTTATGCCTATAAAAGGTAGGTCAGGCATAGTTTAGTATCCAGAAAAGTATGTGTTCTCAATGAGAGTCGACTAAAACAAAACGTGTGTGTGTACACGTTTAGTTAGTTAGCATAGTTAGATAGTTAGTAGATGTGTTATAAACATCTATGTATTAGTTAGTTTAGCCTCAAGGATCATTTGATCTTGGGGATATAATGAATAAAGAAAACCTTGAAGTAACTCTGATTTCTGTTTTATTATTCCGCTGTGCAAGTTTATTAATCATTGTTATTATATCCTAGATAAGTCTTAATAACGATCTAAGGGGTCATAAAGATCTCCATAATTGGTATCAGAGCCTCGTGGTTCTCGATATCTAGGATTGTTCAAGGTTTTTGCTGGTGTCGACTTTATGAAGAAAAGATGTGTCGAAGTTTTTGTTCTGGAAGGTTTTTGGTTTAAATGTTCCTAAAAGTTTCAAAGGCTCGTATTTTGGATTATTTGTTCGAATTGGTTACGAAGAAGGTTGTTTATGACCTATTTGAAGTTGAAGTGGAATTATTTGGGTTTGTGTTTTATCATACCTTTTAGGAGGAGGTAACTTGTTCGTGCTTATAACGTTGTGACAAAGACTTGACGAATCTAGCAAAGGTGTGTGATTTTTCTTATGGTGCTCAATGCTCACATTTGCTATCACTTTAGATATGTGTCTCATAGATGAGGATTTTGTCAAGAGATTATGATCTACTTATATTTTGGTCTTGGTATGAGTTTGACGTCGCGTGGATAAACAAGATATAAGACACAAGTTTAGGTTGTTCTACTTGAGCATCAAGTTCGTTATACTTAATTTTCTTCATCAGTAATTATTACATAGAGCCTACAGAATTGAAGATTCAAGAAATGGTTAACATATGGGTTTCAAGGGAAGCTTAATGTTAAAAAAGTTTAACCATTTACATGCTACATCGAGGTTAAGGTTTTTGCTACTACTAGTCATTATTACTACTGCTAGTGTGAGTGTCTACTACTCAAGTTCATTTTTCTTATTGTGCTTAATGGTGGGTAATTTGAGGAGATAGAAGGCTTGGATTAGAAGTGTAATATTGGTTCGTAGTTGTGAAGATCGAAGTTGCATACTTTAGTCCCCGATTTGATGATGACAAAAAAGGGAAGAAGATTTGATGATTTGCAACTTGTAGATCCTTGGTAGCTTAAGGGGAAGTTTTCATTCGTATATGAACTTCAGGGGAAGTTCGTGCTTATTTGGTTTTGTCATTATCAACTAGGGGAAGATTGTTGGGAATTATATTTGAGTTGATAAGACAAAACACGAATGAAACAAGATGGAAACAAAAGGACCAAAGTCGTCATTGTGGGATTCTACAAGATGTAGAAGAAAATAAAGATTTGGTCAAAAAGAGATATGAAGAGATAAAGATTTGGTCAAACTCATTAATATCTTTTAAATAGTTTCCATGTAAAGCCTTGACCAAGATTTGGTCAAAAAGAGATAAAGATGAAGAGATAAAGATTTGGTCAAACTCATTAATATCTTTTAAATAGTTTCCATGTAAAGCTTTGACTCCTTATGCTATAAAAGGAGGTCTAGACATATTGTTTTAGTATCCAGAAAAATGTGTGTGTGTAAACTGGATCAATGTAGACGTCTAGTATAGTGGTGGTGTAGCCTCAAGAATCTTATGATTCCTGTTACAGTTTGTTGATGTAATCGTATTATCTTGATAAAATAATATTGGGGCTGGAATGTTTGGTAAAACCTTGTTGAATATCTTTGTTCTTATTCTGCTTTGTTTTTATAACTTATGAACATTGATATTATCCTAGATAAAGGTCTAAACAACCTAAGCTTAAACGATCAAAGAACCTATTACGTGTTTTAGGTTTCCACAATTGGTATCAGAGTCAGGTTGCTCTCGATCTAGGATTACAAGGTTTTTGAAGAAACCCTAAAACCCTAAATTTCAAGAAACCGATTTGTGGTAAAAGTTTTATGGGGTTTTGGAGTTAAATTGCTATAACAATCTTTATGATCGTCCTCTCTACCTTTTTGGTATGTAATACGATCTTCAAGTATTGTTATTATTCAAGGGTTTCTTGGTATAATTGATTTATGATGATGGTTTTGGATCTCGGATGAAACTGTTATTCACAACAGTTTATTCTTATTGATTTATGGCTCATTTTAGATTTATTGAAGAGGTGATTACGAAGAAAATTGCTTATTTGATGTTGTAGTTGAGTTTCACAGATGCGTGTTCTTATCATACCTTTTAGCAGGAGGTAACTTGTTTGTTTTGTATGGTGACGAAGACTTGCAAAATCTAGGAATGTGTGATTTTTCTTAAGGTGCTCAATGCTCACATTCGCTATCACTTGAAGGAGTTACGTTATTGTGCTCAGTGTCTCATTATAGAGAATGAGGATTTTGTCAAGAGATCGCGGTCTGCTTATACATTAGGAGTATGAGTTCAACGTCGTGGATAGTACAAGATATAAGACACAAGTTTGGGAGATTCTACTTCTTCATCAAATTCGTTATACTCTGTTTTCTTCATCAGTGATCACTACATAGAGCCTACTGAGTTCGAGATTCAAGAGATGGTTAGCATACTTTCAGGGGAAGCTTATTGATTAAATGTTTAACCATCTGCAGGTTACATATCTACTGATAGACGCCCTACTTGATTTTTTTTAATAAACAAAAAAAAGGGGGTGAAGAGTTTCGTTTCATTCGTATATTAACTTCAGGGGAAGTTTGTGCTTATTGAGTTTTGTCATTATCAACTAGGGGAAGACTGTTGGGAATTATATTTTGAGTTGATAAGACAAAACACGAATGAAACAAGATGGAAACATAAAGGACCAAAGTTGTAGTCAAAGAATACTACAAAAGACAAGAATTGAAAGACTTGGTCAAAGATAATGAATTGGTCAAAGATAATTAATTGGTCAAAGATAATTAATTTGGTCAAAGATAATTAATTGGTCAAAGATAATTAATTTTATCATTATTATCATTATTAGTTTCCATGTAAACCTTGACTCCTTATACTATAAAAGGAGGTCTAAGGTATGTAGTTTGACATCCAATCATAGTTAGAACTCTCCTACTGAGAGTCTAATAGTTAGTTAGTTAGTTTATGTATTAGTTAGTTTATCCCCAAGGGTTCATTTATCTTGGGCATTGATTTAATCAAGCAAAACCTTGTTGATAACTTATTGTTCTTTATTATTCCGCTGCGTATATAAGTTATCAGTAAAACCAATCTTAGATGGGCTACACGATTCTCCACACATGTACTTGTAAGAATCATTAGGAGATTTTTAAGGATTTCTTAGGTGTATGTGTGTGTGTAACTGGCCCCTAGTGGCATTTGACACAACAGTTGATTAAATTTTGTGTTGAGGTTATAAAAGTGGGTGTTGGTTTGAGTCTAGGTAAGTCTAGGTATTTCCGGGGTGTGTCCAAATGTATTTTATTGGTCACGTAACCCTTTTACGTGACCAATAAAAATAAAATACGCAAAGGGCATAATTATCTTCTTAATAATTATTTCTTACTTGGTTGATGTAAACCTTAATTTATTTGATGGTCGTTTACATTAAATGGTTATTTCTAGTCTACACGATTTAGCTCAAAAGCAACATTAAAAGTAAACGCGTATCAGACTAAAATAAATAGTGACTAATAATAGGAGTCGTAAAATAACCTGAAATTGAGAAATGTTACAATGGTATCGTCCTCGTCATCATTGTATCAAATGGGAATCTTCCAATATCGATCTTTAGCTGCTTGATCTTCCGTAATTCGCCTATCTTCTTCCTTCTTTTGCATATATTGACCAACCATATCACATATGGATGTCATTTGCTCCATAAGCTTATTTTGAGAATTTAGAAGCTCATTTTGAGCGATTTGCATACTGATGATTGATGGTATATCTTGGGGGTTGAGTTTGGTCAAAACCGGAATAATTAGAATCATAACACGGATTAGGTTCGTAATAATTCATCGGTTGACATTGAAAAGTCTCGTGAGGACCCCCACAATCTTCACAACAAGGATATTGTTGTGGAAACTCCTGTGAAGTTGTGTGAAAATAATCAAAGTTTTGATTGGAACGCGGGTCCTGATTGTAGACAAACGGGACTTGAGGTAGACAATCATAGCCATGATGGGTATCGTTCCCACATAACTCACAAGAGTATGACACGTATTGGGGTTGTGGAGGGTGGTTTGCAAAACTTGGAGAATCGTTAGAAGAGTACGGAGTTGAAAAATTGATTGGTGTTCCATTTCCAACAGTACAATAAAAACAAACTCCATCATATTCATTACAACTACATTGTTGGCACATACCCAAAAGACATTGTTGTTGCAAACTTTACAAATTTTGTAGGATCTCATTAAGGTTTTGATTGTAGCATGGTTCCGGATTAGAGATAATCGGAATTTGCGGTGGACAATTGTAACCATAATGAGCACCTTTCCCACAAGACTTACAAGTACATCGTTGACAAAAGATATCGTCTAACGAATCACCACACTCGTAACAACAATGATGGTCGATTAGTGGAGGACTTTGTGAAGAATTTACACCGGGGTCCTGTTTGACAACGAATGGCTCTTGAGGAGCATTAACAACGTTGGTATCGTCATCGGATGACTCGTAAGTGTTTAGAAGGTCTTGGCAAAGTCCATTTTCATGACAAATTGTAAACCAAACTTCCTTCAATTTCTTTCGCCATAGAGCACATCCTTGACAATTTGGACCTTCAACCGGGTTTCCACACTTGGGACAATCACGAAGGGGTTGTTGAGATGAGTCGGGTGTACAACAATATCCTTTATTATACAAAGATCCACAAGACGAACACTCTTTAATCGTGAAGAGGGGATTTAAACGATAGTCGAATGACGCCATAAGAATTAAACAATATAGAGGGTTAAGAAAAGAATTAAATGGATAAGAAGAAAAAGAAGATTATTTTTGGGTTTTTAGGTTTTTTAAACAATTCATTTTATTAAAGGACAAAATGAGATAAGACAACTTAAACCAATTAATCAACAAGCTTCACGATAGCTCTTTAAAAAGAAAAACGCACAAAGGAGCGGAGGAGTAGGAAAGCGCGAAGCTATTAAAAACCTTTCTCCTTTAGGGTCGTAGTTCCTCGGAACAACCCACCTTATACCCCTCTTATAGTTTATTAATCAATTAAAGGTGAGCCGTACCTCGCAAGTAACACAAAAGGAAAGTTTTGGATTTTTGGTTCGGGAACTTATTATGATAATGCTTCAGTGGAAAGCATTATATTGATGATTAATATTTAGGACAATGTTTTTATTATTATTATTTTCTTGCTTTTATATACTTAATAAAAGAAAATGAAAAATATTTTTGTATTTTTATATTTTTATAAAGAAAATAACTTCACAAGAAAGGGTCTTCAAGGCACAACAAACTTCAACTCGATAATCGTCTCACGGCCTCCCCGGCAGCGCGCATAATAAAAACTGGACACTTCTGACCATCCTTCTAAATATATATATATATATATATATATATATATATATATATATATATATATATATATATATATATATATATAAGATATAATATACTTATAAATATATAAATATAAGGATAAGAATCAAAAATCTCTCAATGTAGTAAACCGGAAGTATGATTCCCGGGTCGTTATGTCCCAACGAGGCGTGAATTTGAAAATCGAGTGTCGGTTTGTGAACAATGCTTGAATGATCAAAGATTTGGTTTGGTTATCTATTTATACAAATAAAATGCAAAAACAAGTAAAAGAAACCCTAAAACGAAAGCAATTTAAGTTAATACCTAAAACGGGAACGTAAAAACGCGACTTAAAAACCTAAATTATCAAAATTTAATCCTAAAATGATTTTTTCACTTTTAATAAATCCTAAATGACTAAAAGATAAGAACTAAGAAAACTAGACCAAAAACGAAAGTAAATTAAGCTTAAAAACACGAAAAACATGAACGGGATCGAAACCCGTTCTTTAAAACTCAAATTTTGCAAAATTAACCCTACGAAAGCAAAATTAATTTTCCTAAGTGCAAAATGATAAAAGAAATTTTTTTTAAAAAAGAATTATATTTTTTTGACTTTTTTATGAATTAAAAACAATTTTAACAAAAATTAAATATAAAAAATATAAAAATTATTAAACATTTTATAAAAATTCTAAAAAAATTACAAAAAGTAGCTTGAATAAAGCTTAATCTAAGAAAAATAAGCTGGAAGAAACAACTTATCAAAATAAGCTGTTAAAAATCAAAAATGGCTTATAAGCTTAATGGGCCAAAAAGGCCTTTTATAATTAATTTTGCACACCCTAACCAGATAGCCCTACTGGAGCCGCTGGTTAGTGTGTGTTTGTTTGGGACGTTTGTGTGTGAAAGGGGAGGTCCAGGGTTCGAATTCTTAGCCTCCCTTTTTGCTAAAATATATACATTTTTTTCTTTTTAAAAAAAAACTTATAAAGCTTGCAAAAATAAGCAAATTTAAAACAGATTACTTTTTATGAAACCTTATAAATAAGCTGGAAATGGGCCAAATAAGTTGACAGTTAACTCTTTTTTACACTAAATCTATATTAAGCTAACTGGTTTGCTTTTTTAGAGCAAATAAGCAAAGTGGCTCACACTAGCAGGCAAACAGCCACAAGGGCACTTTTGGGCTTTATTTTAAGTCCTTAGATGGATTCTAGAGGCTTAGTGGCTTATAACAGCTTAAAGAACTGCTTAAAGGCTATCTAAAAGTGCAAAGAAAACTAAATTTGAAACAAGAATAAGCAGAGAAAAGGCTAAAGGAAAAGTGCTGTTTGCACAAGATTGGCAATTTTTGGTCTTTTCAGTTTAAAAAGGGTCAATAAGCAGACCTTAAAATAAGCTGGAAAATAAGCTCAAAATGCAAAACTAAGCAAAAACAGATGGAGCTTGACAGGAAATGAGCTTGTGCTCAAATTTTCATGGTCTAAAAACAATTTTAAATGTCTGATAAATGAAAGTGAAAAAGGGCATTTGAAAACTAAAAATTTTGACAGAGTCACTAAAGGCTTTTTAAACTAAAATTTTAAACTAGGAATCCTAAAAAAACTCAAATAAGCTTTAACCTAAGAAAAATAAGCTAGACTAGCTTAAGACTAACCTAAAAAGCAAATAAAAACTAAATAAGCAAGGAAAATAAGTAGAAAAGCTTGAAAAAGCAGATAAGCTATAAGGTAAAAATTGGTGACAAAACAGCCCTTAGGGGGATTTTTGGGCTTAAATTTAAGCCACAAGATGGAACCTTATGGGCTTAAGGCTAATATCAATGAAAAGCTTATCTTCTAAACTACAAGAATCTGGAAAGAAAAATCATTTTGAATATCAAATAAGCAGGAAAAAGCTCAATGAAAAAGGCTGAATTACTCAGCATATACTTAGATTTAAAGGTTTTGAAAAGAGAAAAATTGCCAAAATGCAGGTTTAAATTTAACCTAGTAAAAGACTTTTAAATACTAAAATAAGCTTGAACTGATGAAATATAACAACTGATGAGCTTATATTCTAAAAATCATAACTTAAATATGGTATTTTTGCAAAAAACAAAAGGGTGATTGCAGCCCTAGAATAAGCCCTACAAATAAGCTCTAAAGGCTAACCTAATCTCAAACAGATAGAAATAGACCACCAATGAGCTTATTCTCATAAGCTCAAGTCCTAAAAACACCATTAGCTGACTTAAATTTGAAACTGAAAAATGGGCTTTGAAAACTAAAAAGATGACTTAACAAAATTTGACAAATTTTTACCAAGACTGGACTAATCTAAAAGACAGTTATTCTAAAGCATTTTGACACTAAAAATAGACTCAAAAACTACACTTAGAACTAGTTTTCAAAACTTAATCAAATAAGCTATGATGAGGCTGTTCTTGGACCAAAGTTAAGACACCTAGTAAAAAGAGACTCAAAAACAGGTTTTAACACTTTGCATTCTTGAAAAACAGATTGAACTCAACTTAAAAAGGCTAGTGCAACTTGGCAAATGGACCCAAAAGAACTTTTTACCTAGTTTGACCCGTTTTGAAACCTTGACCCAAACACCCCTTTAGAAATGGATTTTGCATTTTAAGGCTAAAACAGATGGAAAGATGCATCAAACTAAATTAAATAAGCATAGTAAAGACTCATTAAGCACAATAAAGTCAGAAATAAGCACTAGAGATAAGCTAATCCTAATTAGCATATCTAACTGTCATACAAAATAGTTAACTCTAAGATCTCATTAAGCTTAAAACAAAATTAATCTTAAGCTATCAACTAACTTTTCAAAAACAAAATAAACAATATTAAGCAAAAATAAGACAAAATAAGCAGCAATAAGCTATTAATAAGCAATGGCAGAAAATAATATCAAAAAGAGAAAAAGAGGAATAAGGAAGAGCACCTTTTATCCCAGCTGAACAGGGACTTTTTATTTACCTAATAAGCTTTAAAACCTACCCTTGCTTATAAATAAGCAACTACTATATGCCCCATAAGCTCTTCCATTTTCAGCTTATCTTCCAAAAAGCTAATAACCAAATTTTTAATTCCAATCTTCACAAAAGCTATTGTGTGACCTTTTATGAGTTTAAAACAGATTTCATAAGCTTATAAGAGCTTATAAAAGAAACTTGTAAGCAGTAATAAGCTCTAATACATAAAGATTAAAAGAGGCATAATTGTTAAAAAAACTGAAACTTCATTAAACATAAAAGGATTACAATACTTGAAAGTTTAAAATGACAGAATTTAAAGACATAAAAACATTTAAAAGTAAAATTACAAGTAAATTAAAACTACTCCTAGATGGTCTTCATCTCTGTCTTCTTCTTTCTTTATATAGGCTGAGGAGTTGTCTTCTCATTGTGTTTTCTGTGTGAGAGGCATCAAAAACTCATCTTAGACCTTCAATAATCATGTTGTCCAAGCCAATTAATCCTAACCCTTGATCATTTGTCATTTTCCTTCAACCAATGGGGCTTGTAGGGATTGCCAAGGTGGATGGGGTGAAGGCTTTGTCTGGTTGCTACAGGACACACGAGTTGTGTGTGTTAAGGAGATGATGAATAGTAGAGGTGGGAAAAAAGGGAGTTATAAGGGTGCAGGGTAATAGTTTGAGGTTTAGACAATTTGAGTCTGTTATCCCAAAGATTCACAAGCTAACAAGAATGATCCGGAGGTCGGGGAGGATTAAACAAATAGAAAGCCATATTATTAGTGAGAGAAAAGGGAAGATGTGTGTTTTCTAGAGAGAGAAACACACACACCTTATTACAAAATTATGAATCCTCACCCCTCCATGGAAGTATTGAGGGGATATATATAGCACTAGACACAATCTACTTACTACACTTGACATTTCTAGTCCCTGCGTGTCCGGCTAATATAAACTAATGTAATTCCGTATTAGCCGACATATTTTAAGGCTAACAATCTTCCCCCAATATGTGGGCATATGAAATTACTTACAATGTTCCTATCAAGTACAAATACAACAAAATAAAGTGACATCCAAGGCGCTTCCAATGCTGAAGATGACGTCTTTGTCTTCTAGACCTTGAAACATGACTCCAGCGATTGGATCTTCTTTGTCTTTACTTGTGTCTTGAACCCATTGTAGTAAACATGAGTTGGATAACTCCCCCCAATTCATGGGCAGCATGTCTTTAAATCGTTCTTCATAAGACTCCTTGATTGGACGAAGTTTCTGAATCAGCTTCCCCCCAAACCAACATCCGTATCTTGAGTCATATTTCCCCCTGAAAAAACGTTGATGTAGCTTGAACAATCTACTAACATATGACATTTTAAAGTTGCATCAGCGGAATTTAGTAGAAGAAACAGTCAACCACACCATCCAATACTGTTCTATACTTATCTTGGACATTCGGCTTGGTGAATACGTTTGGGGGAACAGCAAAGATCAGCAACAGTTCTTCTCAAGCATGCAGAATACTTCACAAACCATAACTAAGTGAAGAAGTAAAGAACTACTTCCCCCTGAAGTTGACCTGTAGCACACAAGTATCAAAGTACACGTATATCCCCATGATTGTTTCGAACTCTCGAACATCAATGAAGTGGACGACCATATAACGAAAATTCTTGTCCATAAGCAACAATCTTGAAAGTTATGAAGACAAAAGAACTTTGAAAGATTTTGCTAAACTAGAATTAACATTGAGTTTCAGTAGCTTCAAATGACCCGTGTGAGTTTCTGATCACTCTCCACCTTTTACTCTTGGCTTAACTAATTACCACCTCATATTCTGTCGGCTATTGCTGTGACCACTTGGTGAAGTAAACCCGATATACCAAACTTGAAAATGAAGTAAGATTCCCCAAATTTGTTACTTAAGCTTGCACTGTTGTTGATTAAAGAACGGTGCAGAAGAAAGCCTCCTAAGGTAACCGCTATACACTCCAAAAACTAAGAGCCAAAATAAGTACAACACCTCCATGAGACTATCCACATTCGACATCTGCGTGTGACACTGAGCACTACAACGTAACTCCTTTAAGTGATAGCTATAACCCGTGAGTACTATAATGTAACTCCTTACATCGGGTATAACTAGATAATCTAAGTCTCAATCATAACTGTATACGTTCAAGCAAGTCGTCAAACGATAGATTGGGTAGAAGAAAAGGGATAGAAAGAAAAAAAAATAGGAAGAAGTCTCATGAAGAAATAAGTAGACGCCATCGTGAAACCCACTTCAAAGCTCAAATAAGGATACCAAATCAACTTCGTGATCACTTGACATTAAAATCCAAATTCCATAGCCGTTTTGATGTTTAAGTGAATCTTATTCAGATCGTTTTTAGTGTTATGTATCGTGTTTGTTGTGTTGTTGAAATCAATAACCTCACAGGATGTTTACAATTCTATGATGTTAAACCGTAAAAATAAATCGACTTTACGGATTTTACTAAATCAAGAAAAACCGTTGAAAAAAAAAAATGTTGTATGTACATCGTTGTTGACGTTGAAGAGCGTAAGCTTTTGAAACGATTAATGAGCTTAAAACGATGAACGGTGCATAAATTTTGAACTTTGGAGGACTATTGTTGAAATATTAACCAATAAGGACCAACGGTGTAATGCGATTTTAACTTAGTGGAAATAAAACAAACAAAAGACTAAGTGAATTAGGATTAGAGTCCAAGGGCTGTAATGTGACAAAATGTACATAAGTTTAATTAATAACACATTTTCCCTCCACAGTATACGTCTTCTTTGTATTTGAAAGTTATAAATGTAACATGAAAAGTTGATCATTCGAAATAATCGTTATTCGTCGGATGAAATGCCAAATATACCAATAGATCGAAAACAATCACGAACACACGGTCTATGTTATAAGACGTGTATCAACCGCTACATCGAAACGAAAACCAAAAATTTGTTAAAACGTTAAGATTTTGTGTTCCCCTCGAACGTTACCCTCAAAAAACTTGCTCGTTCGGTCCTTTATATTGTTACTCGTTCGTACCTTGTTAATTATGAAACTCGCTCGCCACAACAAGAAAATGAACACGATCGGAGTCATTCAAAGAGTACACTCGATCGTGTCTATGAAACAGATTTTAAGCAATGAAATAAGCTGGAACCAATTAAGCAGTTTGAAGCAATATTAAGCAGTTTTAAAGCAAATCTATACTAAAGGACATATAAGCTAAAACTTAAGCATAAAATTCATTTAATAAGGCACATTAAGACAGAATAAGCATCAAATAAGCACTATTAAGCAACTAATAAGTTAACAGGACAAATAAGCTAAAAATGAAAAAGTATGCGTACCTTTATCCTTTGCTTAAACAAGGACACAAATTACCCTAATAAGCTCTAAATCCTACCCTTGCTTATAAATAACCAATTCTAAATACCCATAAGCTCATCCTTTGTTAGCTTATCTTCCAAAAGCTTATCATCAAACTTCTTGATTCCATGAAACAGAAAGATCACAAAAGCTATATATAAAAAAAACTTAAATTGGCAAAACATGTTCTAACAGCTTATGAGAGCTTTTTGAAATGACTTGTAAACATAAATAAGCTTAAATGCTTAAAGATTAAAAGAGACAGAATTGCTTAAAAAAACTTTAAAACTGAAATTTCATTAAACATAAAACGATTACAATACTTGAAAGTTTAAAATGACAGAATTGAAAGACATAAATAAAAACATTTAAAAGTAAAATTACAACTAAATTAAAACTACTCCTAGATGGTCTTCATCTCTGTTTTCTTCTTTCTTTATATAGGCTGAGGAGTTGTCTTCTCATTGTGTTTGTTGTGTTTTCTGTGTGAGAGGCATCAAAAACTCATCTTGGCCCTTCAATAATCATGCTGTCCAAGCCAATTAATCCTAACCCTTGATCATTTGTCATTTTCCTTCAACCAATGGGGCTTGTAGGGATTGCCAAGGTGGATGTGAGGTGGGGTGAGCTGTTTTTTTATCATGGGGTGAAGGCTTTGTCTGGTTGCTATAGGACACACGAGTTGTGTATGTTAAGGAGATGATGAATAGTAGAGGCGGGAAAAAAGGGAGTTATAAGGGTGCAGGGTAATAGTTTGAAGTTTAGACAATTTGAGTCCTTGAGTTTGTGTGCTTTTATTGCAAGAATCGTCCTTTGTGGTAAAAGAAATCTGTGATCTTAGCAATATCAGCCCCTGAGTGAGTTTATAGTAATTACACCCACAGTCCTAACGAGGAATAACAGTGTAGGGATAAAAGGGGTGTGGGTTAACAGGCGTTTAAGGGAATGGATTGGGATAGGTTAATTGATTTTAGGCCGAATTGGTTTTTATAAAGAAAGGAATAGGCTTGTTTAGTATTAAAAAGAGGGCTTGGGTTTAAATTTAAATATAGTGGGCTGATCCGAGCCCATTAGGTGGGTACGGGTGGGCCCACTTTTGGCAGTTTAGGTTTTCGGGTTCAGTTTTCGACGCTCTTTCCAAATTCACTTCCCCAGGTTGACTTTGACTCTGTCTTTTTGACTTCTGGCTTTGACTTGGCTTCATTAAATGCACAAACGTTGTCGAGTCGATCCGGAAATATCCGTTTTAGCTCCGTTTTCAATCCTTTTGCACCTTTGGCCTCAGTTTTTCACGCTCTTTTCAAATCCATGCTCGATTTTGTCCGGTTTTGGCTTCATTTTTGTCCTTTAGTGAATATCCGGTACCTGCACAGTACAAACACAAAAACAAGCATATATATGGCATTTTATGTGCGTTTTTGGTCGTTTAGGGTCGTTTTATTAGGTAAAAGGTATGTGTAATTAACCTCTATTATACGCGAGATGGATGGCTAGTCCTTATCGGTGTGAGGATGCTACGTGAGGTCGAAAAGATAACCTCGTGACAAGTGGTATCAGAGCCAAGTCGGACCGAGGTGGACCGAAGCAGAATCGTTCAAGTTGTTCTCCCCAAAAGTTCTTAAAAGTATTGGTTGCACAAAGGTGGTGGGAGTGTTCTCCCGGGATGTTGAAGAGTCAATATGATGTTGTGTGGTGTTCACAATATCGCATTCGATAGAAGCCAGATAGAGCAATGGACTAATCCAAGATGGAGTGTAGTCGCTGTACGCTGGGACCCAAAGAGTTGAAAGTTGAATGTCCCTTTAAGCCGTGAAGCTGGAGTAAAGCCAAATAATTTAAAGGATGTCGTTCGTCGGTGCGAATGACCATGCACGAGGTAGTGCATGAAATGGTGGTGGGAGAATGTCACGAGCCAAATTCTGAAGGGTTGGGTTCTGCTTGGATGGCGTACATGAATGTGAGGGTTGCTGGTTTATTCCTGCTGGTCTTGTTGGAGTACCCTAACGGTAAGGGTGTAGTACGTGCCACGAGTAGAGGACTCGATATGGCACTACACTGGCCAGGAGTTGGGGCCGCTCCCCTGATGAGTCCAAGGCAGGATGAAACCAGTGAACCTTTATTATACGCGGGATGTATAGCTGGTCCTTATCGCTGTGAGGACGCCATGCAGGGTCGAAACGATGACCTCATGACATGGAGCATACATACACGGCCGTAACGACGGAATAGACATGTGTGTTCGAACACATCCTTATTCAAGTTTAACCAAAGGTTAGGATGAGAATGATATAGGGTAAGGACCTTCTAGTTTTCACCAGAAGTAATAAACCAACAAGGAGACTAAATCACGCATACATGTCCATAACGACGGAATAGACATGCATGACCCAATCCAAACCTCGTTCGAATAAAACCTAAGGTTAATTGCTAGGAATGGGAAGCAAATTAATGTTAAATAAAATTCACAAAACAAATAGATTAAGCTTGAACAAATTAAGTAGTTGCTAGTAACTTTTCCCGACTATTCCATGATAAAGACTTGAAATACATACAAACGCCTCGATCATAGAGATGACAAAGAAAACCTAAGTTGACGTTCCCATAACGGTCAACTTCTCTTACATCCTAAAATTACATACTTTTACAAAAGCGGTGATATCACCCACTCAATACAAAACTATACATCATTTATTTTTATCCACGAATAATCGATCTTTCCAAGAATTTCATCAGTTTAAGTTTAGCGAACCGACTATAAAACTTCCATCTCTTTTTTGATGCATTTTCTATTTTTTAACATAATCCTTAGTGCAATTTCACCGTCTTCACAGTCATAATTTTTCCAGATAATTTTTCCTTTAACACTTCTTCTTCGGACATAATACATAATCGCGAAAGTAGCAAAATACACGAGCTACATATTTTCCCATTGCATTGTGCAATTTCCCGACCATAACAGAGAAAGAAAATTTCACTTTGACACAGGAAATATAAAACTTTACACAAAAGCAACTAACAACTTTGATTAAGCAGGCTTAATCTACAGGGTAGGCTAAGGTGTAAAGGTATAACGAAATAGACATATGGTGTGAAAAAGACAGGAATGGCTCAACAGGTTTTTCTAGGGGATCTTACTCTTAAAGTGGGAGTAAGCAAAGGGTTACACGGGATTTAACTAACCATTGTAGTTAGTTAATTTTACAATATTTAGGCTTTTTGGTGTATTCCTAGAAATTTACCAGTTAAAAATGTTTCTCCATCTAAATCCATAGTACTCATCGTTATGGTCTCGAGTGATATACCAGGCCAAGTTTTAAAGTCCACTACATCACCGGCACACTCATATTTTTGTGGAATTTTTAGTAAATGTTTGGAAACGAAATAGGCTTAATTCTCACAATTTGGCATTAAGGGTTATAGTGCGCGAGGTCATGTAACTAGTAATTTCTACAAAAGTTATGCTAGAAAAAATTTTAAATTTGGCATAATTTAAGCATATTGCATGTTATTTGTAAAAGAAAGGACAAGTAGGCATTCTAATTCTCCATCCCTACACTTAGATTATACAACGTCCTCATTGTATAGATAAAACAGATAAAGAAAATGGGAAATAGAATTAGAACGAGGAACTCCCCTGATATGTTGCTCGGGATGATTCTCCAATTTGAGTTCTTGAGCAAAAAGTGTGTTAATGAGGCTTTAGAATGCTCGTACGAGTTCAACACACGTCTTTTTCAGAGTATACCATATCGTCGATTTTTCTTATAGCAAGGTCCTACATAAAAGTTTGGAAGACAAAAGTGCGATTCCTATCTCGGTTATACAATGGTTACAATGCAGGAAAACAATTAAACACACAACTGTACAGGGATCAATATGTCGTATCCCAAACCCTAGGATACGCCGTATGGTTCCTGTAAAAACAATTAAATTTTTTAAAGTACTGGAAAATAAATTACAGACTGATAACGTCCAAACACATCCATACGCCGTATCCAGAGGGGTTCGATACGCCGTATGGAGTGTCTGGGAAGACAGATTCATGCAAACAATTTAAAAATAGCTCAAATAATTAAAAAATGACTGGGTTGTCTCTCAGGAAGCACTTTTGTTTCAGCTAGTCATTAAGTTTGACTTTTCCTTTCCTCTACATTCTTCATCGTGTCTTGCCACGGCCCATCCCTCATCAATGATACATAAAAGTTCATGATAAGCGTCGAGGTTGTCCTTTGAGTGGTTTATGATAATGTACTCTTCGTCGGTATTGAATGAGTACTTCATCATATCGAATCTCCTAATTTTGCAAACTGATGGTTTAAGAGAGGGATCATCCCTGCGTTCTTCATTCCCCTGATTGTCTTGAGTATTACCGGTGTTGCTTGTGTCATAATTCCTACCAAAGATATTATTAATCTCAAGATAAGGGTCATGAGCCTTTTCAGTTTTGAAGTTTGCCTACGGTCTCTGCTCATAACTTTCCAAACGAGTGAATGGTGTGACTTCATGAGCATTAATCTTCCACCAACATTCTTGTAGCTTTACTAGCACATTATAGTCTAGTTCGTGGAAGTTTCCAAAACTATTTATCAACCATGCATAGAATTTCATCACACAGGGAGTCGCATTTCCCCATGATTCTTCAACTTTTGCTTTGTGCATTAAGGTTTCTTCTTTCAATCTTCCATCTGCTAATTCATCATACCATTTGTGATCTTGGAAATAAGTCATGCTTCCGACCCGAACCATCCTAGGTAGTTCTTCGCCATTACAAAACCCATCAATATCTGAACTACACGTGGGCCATTTGTTTATTCCATTGCTAAAGTGATACGATTCACATATATGATCACATAGTTGATGTGGCACCCCGTTATCTGACCACGGTTCCTCAAGATCCCTTGTCACAGGATTATTCAACTCATATTCCTCGTAGGTCCCAATTCCTTGGATATCAAAAGTAAATAGATCCATGTCAATTTTAAGGAGGTAGTTGAAGTCGTTGAATGCTTTACACAAGGGCGTCTCGTAGTCAAATAGATTGCCTTCAATCTTGAAGATGTAAGTAATATTGTCGGGGTCATCATCCTCTTCAGTCTCTTCATTATGATCAGTAAGTTGGTAGAATTTTTGAACGAACTTTTCTACCAAATCTTCCCAAGTAGTAACTGAGCCTATACAATCCTTTTTCAACCATTCACCTGCGTCACCTGCGAGTGAAATAGGGAAGATGCTAAGCCTAAATCGGTCTTGACTTATCCCATTAATTTTGATTGGCCCAACTGCTTCAAGAATTTATTAATGTGCTCAAACACATTTTCTCCGATTGCCCCATTGAAAGTATTATCTCGTATCTTGATAAAAAATGTTCCCTGTATCTCAACAAAATTTCTCCCGATCATTCTCCCTTCGTTATCATTAGATATGCAGTTTTTTGGGTAACGAAGATACAGTCGTTTTGTTCTGTCATCGTCAATCGAATTCCTAAAAAATAAGTACAAATGATCAGTAGGTTGTGCCCTCTCGGAAGAGAACACGATAAACAAGAAATCGAATACGAAAAATAACTATTGTTACTGTATCAAATGATCAATACGCCGTATTCAATTAATTTGAATACGTCGTATGATCTGCTGTGGGTCAATGCGTCGTACTGACTATACAGAATACGTCATATTGTTTGGAAGAACAAATACGATGTTTAGACTGTAGAAGTCAATACACTATCCTGAGTGGAAAGGTCGATACGTCATATCCAACTGGTGGATACGGCGTATCTGTTGATCTGTTAGAACAGAATACTTAGAAAACAATTTAAATAATGCGGGAATTTAAACACACAATTAAATCACACAATTAAATTATAAACAGAATTAAATTACACTAATTAGATTAATCTAAGCTAATGGTTAGAAATACTAATAAATTTAAAGGTTAAACTTTTTCACTCCCCGGCAACGGCGCCAAAAACTTGATGTGCTGTCGTGTAGGGTCAATTTATTAATTATCAAGTTTTAAATTTATATTTAGCCGACTTATCCTAAAATAACACTTTAACGGGCAGTGTACTCGATCGGGTAGAGTTTCGTG
>BQNB010026795.1:25000-54825 GCA_026074375.1 Tanacetum coccineum | reverse complement strand
TTTTCCATTGCTTACACAAACAATTTATACAACATAGTCAATATGATTCGCACAAAGACATTTGTTTAACATCTAAATTTGTTATTACAATTCACAATTTTAAAATCATGAATTCACAAAAACATCTTTAGATACAGTTTGGTCAATGGTCACAGCAAGTTTCAAAGACAATACCCACTTATGGACCGTGCAAGCATCATACGTGCGCGAAAGATCCACCAACCGAAATCATTCCACACCCAGGATTAGGTCAGTCTGATAACAAGAGTCTAACCACATTTTCAACATCAACCAATCATACAAACTCATAATCAAATGATAATCATAGTCTCATAACCATAATAATAACAATACTGGGGGTAGTACACGTACAACCAAAATCCCCCAAAAGTTACAAATCTCCAGTTCTAAGACCGATACATCCCAATCATGATGATTCTAAGTTTCTAATATAAAAATCCTAACATATCCAAATGGCCGCGGTGTTTACAAAAACAAAATAAACCCGGCAACATGACCTCACTAACTGGTACTAGAAGTTTAGTGGCTACACAATGGTCATAACCAAATCCAAAAATCAAAGTAAACTACTAATAGGACTACTAGGGTCCTGGTGGTCTTTTCTCCAATGCCGCAATTCGCCTCTCCAATCCCAAAATACACCGCATCAGTGTGCTCTCATGGCTGCCCATCTCAGTAACTGTAGTCTGCAGCTGCTGGATCTGCGTGTCTCTATGCTGCATGTCTGCTTGTAAAGCCTGGACCTGCTGAGTCAACTCAGCAATCGCCTAGTCTCTCTAGGCCGCAGTCTGCTGACCCTGCTCAACCTAAGCACCAACCTGCTCCTATCTATCTGCAGCATGAACCATCTGGGACACTATCACCTGTACCTTTCCCTCAACAGCAAAGATCCTCGGGCCTATCTCCCCAATGGTAACACCAGTTGCTACCTCCGTATCACTCACCTGGATAACCTTCTACACCAGCTGCCCATGCCCGTACTCCAGGTTACCCAGATGGGTACTCAAGTCCTCAATCACTAATAGAGGTACAGGAAGTCTTGAGGCTGAGTGAGGAAAGGACGGTCCCTCCGCAGCTGCAGTAGATGGACCTCCAACCTCATAGACACTCGGTGAGGGCACCAATAGCATTGAAGGTGGTATGGTGGGAGCCATCAGCCACTCCTCATTCACCTCCCAAGCCTCCTCCTCGTCAAACCCATCGGAGGCATCATCCTTGAAGTCATCATCACCAAACAACACGGCCAAGTCCTCCTCTATATCTATCACTGGAGCATCCATATGCCCCTCTTCTATATCATTTGCGGAGTGATCACCTGCTCCTCCTCTGCCTCAGCTAGTGGCTCAACAACCTCCTCAATAGCATGTATGACCATCGGCTCATCCACCATAGCTTCAAGCTCTCCAAGTAAGTAATCATCCGCCTCAAGCCACCTGTTGTTGTTGTTGTTGTTCGGGTTACCAGCATACCTTGGTAACGGTCCAGGTGCGAAGAAATCGTAGGCTGGGTGTGGCTCCGGCTCGTCCACGGGGAAGTCGAATACGCGATTCGGCGACAAAGGTTCGCCCATGATACTACAAAAGAAAGGAAATACTTATATTCGTAACCATCATACACGTTTTTAATCATATGTAAAAGTTATACTCATCACATATCAGGATGGTTTTATGACATTGCATTAAATGCATAAAGAAATTAAATTTTCCGCGAGATGCGAATATCGAGTTATATATATATAATCATACATCGCAGAACGGATGCCGTATATATACTTATATAATCATTACTTATATCAAGTATATCCCACTTGTTACGCACATAATATGCAATCAAATATACCACATAAGGCTTCTAAGGATCGGGAACGATGCGCGCGCGGATATCGGACAACGGTGAAAGACTCGTGAAAATTTTTCGAAAACAGTTGTAGTCCAAGTTTTGTAAAATGACTTAGTTCACTACAACTCGTGCTCTGGTACCACTCTGTAACACCCCCAAACTACGATACGCAGCAGAATACAACATTTGGGGTGCTACTTCATAATACATGCACACGAGTCCCAGTAAACGCTTAATGATACATTTATAAAATACAATTTCCTTTATTTGAAAGAGCAGAGTTACATAGGTCCCAATACCAACATAGAAATTTATTTCTAAAAGTCACAACACGACTTAGTTTCTAAAACATTAGTTTAGTTTATGACACAACTTCACTAAAACACCGTCTTTGATATCCGGGTTCCGTCCCATCCAGCCATCAACAACAATTTACCTAGGATACATGCTTAAAAACGTTAACAAAACGTTGAGTGAATTCATAGAGTTTACACATGACGGTTAAAACGCATATTTGGATCAACAAACCATATAACATTGCTCGCAAGCCAAGTTATATATAAATAATGTATTCCTACTAATGAGCCCGTGTACCGACACTTAACACATTCGTCCCGCAGGACGAAATAATATCCGAGAAGTATGCCTCTTCTCCCATTACTAACTACAAAATATCTGTTACAGGGTGCTCACTTATCAATCAAGGATTCATACCCCGGACAGAGTTGTAAACCCCAATAGATCTATTTAATGCATTAGCGTTCGCTATCAACAAGGTAATTAACTGTAACACGGTGGAAGGCATATACCCAATAGTTTATGGAATCATATTTAGCATCAAAACACATTGCGTTCTTATTTTCAAAACAAGCAAGTATCCCCCTCGCGGGTTTAAAAACATTTAAAACACTTAAAAGCGAGGCTATGAACTCACCTTGATCGAAGCCGAAGATCAAATAATCAAAACAATCCACGAAAAACCAACAAACATGATCACGACCTATAATTTATGACGCTCGATTACTATACCGAAAAGTGTAATCAACGATGCGTTCATCGTATCTACAGAATCATATATATATATATATATATATATATATATATATATATATATATATATATATATATATATATATAAGTATATTAAAAAATTTAGTATTTATACACATACATGTGATGAAAAATTCACTTGTGCCTTAATACCTAAAACCCCACAATATTAAGGTTAAGATTCGTTCTTTATTTATATTATACATACGCTTAATCGAAAACTTTTATTTTAGAAAATTTTCTATTTTTAGAAGTTACTATTTCGAAAGTTACAATTTTTAGTAAGGTCTCGTTATCCAAACATACTTATGAAAAATATTTAGTTTTCCTCTGACGAACCCTTTCTCGTTGAACCTTCGACGTTCAATGTGGTTATTATTTATTCACATCGGGATCATGTCCCGCATATTACAAAAGTTTCTATTTTTAGTATCTACTTCGTTCATAATAATGGCTAAGTTTAAAATATTATACTCGTAATAATAGTAGTGTCTACTTACTTTTTTTATTCTCGACAAGTCTAGTATTAACCCGTTGACTTTTAAAAGTCAACGTTAGACTTTGATTGACTTTGACTTTTTATACACATTTCACACATATGTTACTAATTCTGACCCGCTCCAAATGACCCGTTATATCACATTTTCACAACTCGGACTCAAAAGAGATTTTATGCAAAATGACATTCCGAACAACTTTTTAGTTTTAGCCGAGACCCGAAACTCGACACAATGACCAAAATGCCCCTGCAAGTTTCTGCAGGAACTTTGACATTTTTAATAAAAACGCAGACTTTGACCTTGGGTTTTGACCCGTTACATCTTGATTTTAAAACTAGCGAGCCTCGCGGCAAAGATCATTCTGAGCAACTTTCGTGTTTCGCCGGAAGGCCGAAACGGACTCGAAAGTGCTCAAAACGAGCGTTTAATTTCCTGACAGCAACCATTATTTTATACAAGTGCTGAATTTTTACAACAAAATATATATCTCGTTTTAGCTCTAACTTTTTCGTTATTTGGAGTTAGAAGCTCCATTTTATATCAAAACGTTCATAAAAATATGCTCGATCTTATTATTAAATAGAATTTTAGTTTTTGAAATATCTCGGACCTCGATTTGCGTGTCTGATTTTCTGCTCACTTTTACATGTGACAAAACACCTCAAAACTCATTTTTAAGCTAAGAATCATGCTACAACATGTCTACAATGACATATAAACATCACATAACCCACTTAATCGGTTCACAATACGATCTAGCCTAACCACGCAAGCTTTTTCCCAATTCATCACATGCATGCATAAAAAGCTATACAAATCATAAAACAATCAAAACGAATATGAAAGGATACTCACAAAGGTTCAAAAGAGCTAATAGAAATTAGATCGGAAAATAAGTCGGACTTGTCCCTGTTCCCTTCTTGATGTCGCGACCAACCCAAGACCAAAAACCACAACCAAACTAACTTGTCTAAGTGACTATCAAAACAAATCACCTATTTTTGCCCCTTATGTGGTTCGAACACAAGACCACACCAAAACCAAATCCAAATAAACCCAAGATTTTACCAAGTGACCAAAATCAAACACACCCTTTGTGTATTCTTGCTCGGATTCGAACCCACAACAAACAAGCCCAACCGACCCTTTTGAAACCAAAACTCCCTCCAATATATTTATTAACCTTTAACCAATAACCCAATTAACTTTCTATCAATCAAACACACACCCTTGTGGTCTCTCCCTTGGTTCGAGCCCCCAACCGAACCCAATGACCCTTTTGCTTCAAGAATATTCAACCTCACACAAACCCTTATTGCATGCTTACTTTTCTTACATGGATGATCACATTATCATCATTTAAACAAGTTTTGATGACTAGAAAATTTAAACCACCAAAGGGTGTTTGTTTGTGTGCTCAGCCATGCCAAAAAGAAAGGAAAGGGGGCAAGAACTCAACTAGCACTTGGTTCTAGCTTGTTTAAATCTTCATTTAAGTGATATTTGGATGTGTTTTCGAAATCAAAATGGAAAAATGGTGGGTTTGTGTGGGTTATGGTACACGGCCGAATAAGGGAGGCAAAGTGGAGAGAACCAAAAGCTTAACTAAGTGAGATTACTTGTAGGTGTTTAAGACTTTATCCAAGGAAGCAATTTATGTAATCATGGTCTTGGAAACAATAACACTTTGAGTGTGTTGGGAGCCTTAGGCGTCGGCCTAGAGTGGCTAGCATGCAAGACCCATATATATTTTTTTTCTTTTTCATTATTAATAAAAATCTTATGTAACATTTAATTTAAAAATATAAACTTGTTAATGTTGTTAAAACGCTAGTCTTGGCTCGAACAAGGAACAAGGACGACTTTAGTAAAAATAATAAATTTACGATCATGAAAATAATAACGAGACGCGTCGTAAATTTTTACGATGCTCAAAACGATTAACGAACGCGCGGTCAAACGTCGACTCGTGAAACATCAAAAAAAAAAAAATTAAAATTCTGTTCGTAATAAAATACGAAAATAATTATTTACGACAAATAAAAATTTAAATGTCGACGTTCGCTCACACGAATTTATAAATAATAATTATGACGTCGAATTCGCGACCGTCATACGCGTCGTGAAACTCGGGTTGTTACAACTTTCCCCCACTGACCTATGGTTCTCTTGAGCCATGGATCTTACTCAACTTTTCCAAAAATCGGGTTAATGATTTTGAATTTTTGAAAAAGTAGTTTTCAACTTAAAATGACTTCTCTGGAAGGTTTTAACGCTTGAAAATTTGAGTAACTTCTTTGATACCAATTGTAGAACCGTAGAGGGAGAGGGGTGAATACGGTTGTCTTGAATTCTTTGAATTTTATAAAACTCCAATTCTCGAAAGAGCCGAGTAGTGTAATGACCAAATTAGCAAAGAAACAATAAGTAGATGGAGATAGAGAGAGAGATAGACACCACAAAATATACTGGTTCGGGAAGGGGGGTTTTGTCCTTTTGTACGTCTAGTTGCAAATCCACGACACCGATACTATTTCTAATATAATCCTTATGGTGGACTACAAACCATATTACAATTTAACTCCATTGATATGCACAAAGATCGGCGCTCACAAAGAAGAGTTATTACCTATGGTATTTCACCCTCGAAATCCACCCCTAAGAACCCGTGATTCAACTTAACCTCTAGGATCACTTAGATCGACTAGGACCACTAAGAACTTTCCCTTGGAAGTTTACCAAACCGCAACTAGATCCCCAAGATCTAGGCTTGATCCCTCGGATACAAGACTTCCTGTACAACTCAATTGAAAGATATTTTGATACAAGAATCAGTCCCTAACCTAGCCTAGAGACTCGATTCTAATAGAAAGGGTATGAGAAAGAAGACCCTCGACTTATAACACACAAGTGTGGAATAGGTACTTGTGTGTCTCTCTTGCAGAGATGTGTTCTTCAATAGAATAATAGAGGAAAATATTTAGAACACAAGAGGTGTTAGACTTAAAGGATTAGAGAAGAGAAAAGAGAGGAAATAACTTTTGCAAAAGGTGAGGAATACAAAGGCCAGCGGCAAGTATTTATAGGCCAAGAGTCTCAAAGCTGGGAAAATAATTTGCGAGTGGCGAGCTGCCCACGCGTTAGCGCGTGGCCAGCGCGCCAGATTCCCAAATTATTTTCTTCGGGACTTTGGCATTTTAAATACCCGCACTTGTTAAACCCCTAATTATAGTTTACGCTATGAACTTTCAATCATTCTTATACTCAATGTCAACTAACTCAAATAGCCATTTGATAAAAGCATTTGTGAACTATTAAAAAGCCTTTTGCTTATCCGATATTGTAAATAGAGAAAAGAACTATCGAAAAAGGGTATTTTAGGTATTCTTCAATATATAACTAGCTTAGTTGGGATCCAACCATGGTTTAAAGAAGCTAGTTAGGGTACAAGGAAATATTGTTGGAATATTCCAAACTTGTAGATAAAGGGTGGATGTTATGGGGGGAATATTTGAAATTTGAATTTTAAATCGTTTAAGCACATGTTGGATAAGAGAGAAAGATAAGAATAAGGTGTAAGTGAGTTGGCATGATGTGATGGTGATGGGATGGAAAGGAGCCTCTTGATCTTGGTTTAAAATAGAGGGTAAGGATGAGATAAGATAGGTAAGTGGGATGGGTGAAGTAGCAAGATCAAGGGTGATTAGAGAAGTGTGTTTGTTTAGAGAGTGAAGTGTGTTTGTTTATAGAGGGAAGTGTGTTTGTTTGAGATCTGAATTTTAATCCAAGGGAGGAGAAGAGAGTGAGGTAAAATGGATTGATGAAGTGTTAAGATCAAGGGTGGATAAAGAAGTATGTTTATTGTGTTAGTTTGATTTCAATCCAAGGGAGGAGAAGAGAGTGAGGTAAGTTGGATTAATGATGTGGTGTAATCAAGGGTTAAGATGAGAAGGGGTGTATATGTGTGTGAAATTCAAATGGGTTAGTGATGAAGAAGGTAAATAGGAGATATGTGGTGGAGAATATTTTGATGGGATGTAGAGGAGCCTATGTTGGGAATGAGGGGAACAAGAAGTACAACAAGTAAAAGGAAGGTACATTGTGTAAGGGGAACAAGAAGAACAAAATCGTCTTAATGCTAACAAGCTAAGTGTTTTGCATCTTAAGTAAAGCATATCCTATAACGGGAAAGGATGCGTTTACGCAAAGTGACCTTTGACTTAGTTTGACCAATAAGGGAGTAAAACGCGTTACGTGATTAGGAACAACGTATATCCGGATTAAGGTCAAATGAATATTTTTGTTTGATGGTATGTTAAAAGTAAGTTCATAATAGGTTTAGAAAAAAGTTTCGGCCTTGGCTAGAGGCGTTTAATAAAAGATTTGAGTTGGTGTTTTGTTGAAAAATGGGAGGATTCATTTTTACTCATCTTTAAAACTTAACCTCATTTGGAGTGTTCCTAAATGCTCAAATATCATATACATACCTTTATTGAAGTTTCTACATGTGTCGGGTAAGAGGAAAGTTGACAAAAAAATCAGTAAAAACGGATGCCGCATGTGGCGCGCTGGCCACTTGCTGACGCGTGCCTAGCGCGCCAGATACAAATATCCGGTTTTACAGATTTTGGCCATCGTTTTTTATTTTACGTTTTGCGATCGTTTAGTTGTCATCATTAAAATATAAAGGATATCCTAGTCAGTGTTGCACCAACAATCTCCCCCTTTTTGATGATGACAAATAAAATTTCAGAAAGCAAATAAAATTACAAATGTAGCGAAGATGAAGACCGCGCGTCTTGATCTTGGCCTTGTAATTTGGTGAAGCTTGAACATTGCCTTCACTTTATGATCTTTACATAGCTTTTCTTCTCCCATGTATGCTATGGCTCTTTTGCTTCCGTAATAGCTAGTTATATTAGCTTTCTCTCCTGATCCATGAGCATCTTGCTCTTTGCTTTCCTTCTCCCCCTTTTGTCAAATCAAAAAGGCGGGATCTTGGTCTTTCATTGGAAGGTTAATATCTTTGTAGAGGTAGAGAGTATATATCATGACACGTGCTCCCCTTGATAGTAGCTCCCTCTTGTTCCAAGGCGGTGATCCATGGATCAAGAGCATTACATTCGAAGTGTTCTTGGCTACAATTAGCAACAAGCAAACACAAAACAACACAAGCACACATATACTGATGTTCAAGTCCAACATGGGTTAGCTTACTATTTGGAGACTTGCAAACATGGATTAGTGCAAGCATATCTATCCATCTCTTACTTATCATAATGTTGATATATCTAAGCAATCACATGCATAACATCATACATATTGTTATTCCATATGGTAATTTTATCAATTCATGCTCAATGTAAATATCAGGAAGCATTAAATGCATATTCAAATTAGAGCACATAGTTTCACATACAAGCACTTTAGGAGTGTAAAGCTAGACCTAGATGTTCAAGGCGAAATGTGAAAGATATCTAATTACATTTAATTGTGCATGTGCCAAATCGTAAATCGTGATGTCTACTCAAAATCCTACTAGGACATGAATGCAACTTTAAGTGCATTTATGCTTAGAAGTTTTGTGCAATATTTGCACTAATAATTTAAATATACTTTTTGACTCGTATATGATCCTAACATGAGAAGGCTTTTCAAAACTATAGGTTGTAGATTCTTATTTCTAACGATATATTAATTACATCCAAAGATAAGTGGGCATATTACGTAAGTTGATACTAATCAAGTACACTCAACATCTTAATTTTGCTAAATAACCAAAAGCTCTAAGCATAAGTTACTACCTGATGGTAAGTTATAGCATGAGGGGATACCTAAGTGAGTAATTGACACTGTGTATTACTCTCTCCTAGATTAACACAACCATTCAAAGTTAACACCTATATGATGTAAAGGTGACCTCAAAAGCTACAACATGTCCTTTATCTTAGAAAACAAATTAATTATAACCCCTTTCATGCCTTTCACGTAATTCCTAAACGCATAAATCAAGCTTTAAGAGCGTAGTGTCATCCAAAGTAAGCATAATCTAAAATGTCTAGATTATCCTAAATCTAGAAAAACATAAAGATGTGCACTATACACATTTCCTTCAATGACCTCATTTTAAAAATTATTTTTCTTAACTTTTGAAGATGCATGTCTGACGAACGATCATGAGTAGGTAATGTATGAATTCAAATAATGTAATTGAGCACCTAACGTATAATTAAAGGTAATTTTTTTGGAGTTGTGAGCTATCTTTTATAGACGTGCAAACAATTAGCATCTTAGCAATAAGCATGAAATTAACAACCATCATGGCAAGTAGGCATGTAAGCAAATATCATCAAAACATATTTCTCATGCAAGCACATTTCACATATCGTCATTAACTAGTGAGCATATATCATTTAGCAAATAGCATGGTAGGTAAGCATATAAGCAAATAGTATCAAAACATATTTTTCATGCAAGCATAATTTTCATATCATCACTTGATAACGCTAACAAGTAAGCATATAACCACATAGCATTTAGTCTATCATCAATTAATCATTATGACAAGTGAGCATAATATCCAAGTATCTTCAATTTATGATAACTTAACTTATTCATAAAGACTATTAATCTCTAAGCATACCATTTCAATCATAAGTAGCAAGAGTCACATAATCACATACAAACAATCACAAGTAGGCATATAATCATCTATTACAAAAATCACACAAGTATGTCATGCAACTATCTATATGAAAGCTAGGTTGATATTCTCAAAAGTTTGGTAAGTTAATGCATGTGATATTTCTTTTAGATGTTTGATGATATTATTGTTGGTTTGTTGTTTCTCTTGATTTAAAACAACTTGCATTTTAAGTTCCGAAAGTCTCAATTCTTTGTCGGTGTTTTTAGTTGGAATTGGATGATCAAGTAACACAAGTTAGTTCTTATAATTATGCATGCATGCACCATGAATTTTTGAGCCATCCATGATAATTCCAATTATAGTTGGTTATGAGGAACATTTGATCATCAATTTGGATTTTCGGTAATGATAGCTTTCCAATTGTGTTGCAAGGAAAATACTTGGGAGCTCGGATGAGTAATCCAAGTTATCAAACCTTTTTCGATGTGTATTTTAATCCATTTGGATATTTTACACTTATAGGAACTCATATTCCATTATACAAGCGCAAACTGTTGCAAAGTATAATATTTCAGAATTATGGTTCGATGTGTTGTGTCAACAATGATAATCTTTAACTACCAAAGGGTATGGTAAGTTAAGTCCATAATTTCTCGAACGAGAAGACTATATTATCATGTTTATTCTTTGTGTATTTTAGTATGTTATGCAATACCATACCGAGTTCAGTTTCAAAAGAACTCTCTTTAACTACATGAGTAGTTTATATGTTTGCATAAAGCTTTTTTCTTTTCTTCTCTACCCTAATACACATAGCATGCAATCAACATATAATGAACAAGTTGACACAAATACAACGTCTTCATCACAATGGTGAGTTGCGATCCAAAGTGATTTTGTCAATGAATTTGTCTATTTAATCTTTCATGTCTATCATGGGTAATAGAGCATACAATGTTGCGAGTAAGTCGAATTCACAAATTTAAATATGTAAGAAGAAGATTACCACAATATTGACAAGATGTAGATCAAATTACTTGTTCATAGCACATAGGTTTAACATGTAGAATCCGAGATGATGTCAATCATAGTTTGAATAATGCATTGACATCTATCCGTCATCTCGTTAAAAAAAGAAATACCGAATGTGGTACGTTGGCCACGTGCTGACACGTGCCCAGCGCGCTAGATGCATATATCCGGTTTTACGAATTTTGGCTATCGTTTGTTATTTTACATTTTGCGAGCATTTATTTGTCATCATTAAAATATAAAGGAGATCCCAGTCAATGTTGCACCAACATAGTTCTTCATTTTACATTTCACCTTTCCCTTTTCTATTATTGAGAACTCATATTTTCTCTCAACTACCTCCCTTCTTCTTAGAACTCACATTCTTAGATTTGTGTGATTGGGCTAGATTTTGTGACCTACATGTGAGATGGTACATCTTAACTAATAGTGACTGTTAAGGGACAGTGGTCCCTTATATATCTACTCATGCGTAAAAGAGAATCTACCAGGCCAAGTGTGGCATGGGTTTGTGAACGGGCTTCCATCAGGCGAGTATTGATGGGCCTTTATATTGTGCTTGATCCGAGCGTTTAATTAATGGTATTGGGCCATTAATATTGATACGTTATCACATAGAATGCAGTATTATTTTTTGTCTTCTGTTCTAACTTTTAAATACTAAAATGATCTTTTAACCGGTATCAATGAGCTATTTTGCCGTGTACGGCTCTAAGCATTGTATCCACTATTTTCCTCTTTATAAAAATAAGATCAAAATTAAAAGGGTCATGCTTTCACCTTTTAAATTATCGGGGTGTCCATTTTTGCCCTATTTAAACGTAAAACAATTCCTAAGAATATTATCACCCTCTTACTTGCACTATTATTTTTCCAGTATAATAAAAGTCCGACACCCACTATCCCTTCATCACCACCACTCGTTTTCATTCACCTTTAACCATCAAAGATTTGTCATGTGCGTCCTTTCACGGCTACTACATATGTTGGACTATCATTAGAAAATATTTAACTATTTGAGCAACCATTACATTCGCCCGTTACAAGTCACATAAACAAAAACTCGCTTGGAACCACTGCAGATCTGACCATAATAATGTTCCACATCATAACATCGTCTTCCCTTCCCACCATTGTTGAAGATTTCGATATGTCTCTTTTAGACACAATAGATTTCAATCATGTATCTTTTTAAGAGTGATTTGTATTGGTTTTAGGTTAAAAAGTCTATGTCTAAAGTTTATTGTCTATCTTTTATAGGTGAATGATTTACTAGATATAGTAATTGTTATATATTTGTTATTTCTAATGATGCTCTATTCTTTGGTGCTTGGTCAGAATCCAACGCTTAGAACCTTATCCGGATCATTAAGTGTTTTCAAGATGTTTCGGGGTTAAACATTAATCTTTCTAAAAGCCGATTATTTGGTTTTTGTGTCGAGGAGCCAAAAGTTGTTAGAGTGGCAAACGTTGTACGTTGTCGGCATGATAACCTTCCATTTGTGTATCTAGGCCTCCCAGTAGGTAAAGATATGTCAAAAGATGCTTGTTGGGATTTAGTCATTAAACGATTTTATCATCGTCTCTCATCTTGAAAATCTAAAGCTTTATCTATTGGGGTCGTTTAACTCTCACCAAATCGGTCTTAAGCTCCCTCCCAATTTATTATCTGTCTCTCTTTAGAGCTCCTTTAAAAATAACTGATATGTTAGAAAAAAATCCGTAGTAGATTTTTTGGGGCTTCAAGGAGAGTGAAAGGGGCATGTCGTGGTTCAATTAGAAAACCGTTTTGTCCCCGTTCAATAAAGGCGGTTTTGGGATTGGTAGTATTCGAGCAAAGAATTTAGCGCTTCTTGGTAAATGATGGTGGCGCTCCCATGTCGAAAAGGATGCTTTATGGAATAAAGCTATTGGTGAGATCTATGGTCCAGATGGGGGATTATCTACCCATAATGGCCTTGGAATTAAAAAGGGTGTTTGGGATAGTATAATAATTATCGCCTACACCATGGACCAGCTGGGTATTTCTTTTTCCTCCTCTTATCGGCGCCTTGTGGGAAACGAAGAGTCCATATATTTTTGGCACGATATATGGCTGGACGATGGCCCGTGTCTTAAAATACGTTTTCCATGTTTGTATGCTTTGATGAGAACAAAGATTGCCTCTTAACGAGAGGTTCGCTGAAATTGATGGCAATTGGGGTTTGTCCTCAGCTTGACGGTATTCTCCTTGAGGGATATCATGTAATGAGCTCAACTAGTTGTATTCATTACCGAATCTTGCTCTCTTAATTCCGACGATCTAGATGGTTGGAAATGGACTCTCGGTTCGGGAAAAGGTTTTATGGTGAAGAATTTATCCCATATGGTCGATTCGATTTTGTTGGAGCATTATCATTCCGAGCAAAAATTTAAATGGAATTCTCGGGTCCCTCAAAAAATAAATATTTTTGCTTGGCGTGCGTTTAATGATTGGTTGCCTCTTCTTGTAAATCTTGATAACAGAGGGTTGGACGTCGGGTCAGTTCTATGCCCTTTTTGTTCTAATGCTCCTGAAGATGCTAATCATTTTTTGACTCGTTGCCCTTGGGTCTTAACCATTTGGAAAAGGTTTTTAGTTGGTGGAAGATTGATTTTCCTTCTAACCTATCTCTCTCGCTTTTAGCTTCATCGGTCACACACTTTCCTCATAACAAGGATTTTGCAAAGGTTTTTCAAGGTGTGTGTCTGATTGCTCTTTGGTGTATATGGTATTGAAGAAACCGTTTGGTTCATGAGTAAGCCGAGCCCAGAAAATACTTCTTTTTAAGACTACGCTTATCCTATGCAATTCAGATCAAACAATTTTTCACTTTTTTTTATCACTATTTTGATTTCAATTCTAAAAGTAAAAGTTGTCGACGATCTATGTTAATCAACGTTGGCTAAACACGATTATGGCTTGCTATCAAAATCTTTATTATAAAAATAACTATAGCTTTATTTTTAACAAATATAGTTTTTTTTATTAGGTACAAATTTTCATCATTTTGTCACTCGAATTGCAAAAGAGTATTAGATGATATAATGTTAGTTGGCCCAATCCCGACAGTGGGCTTAGGGCCGTTAATTTCTAGATTTTCATGAATTTGTAGCCGATCAATAATTACGGGATTTCAATGTTAAATAAGCCTTGTGATTGCACTAATTCATGTATTTTGTGTAGTCGAGTAATTCAATGTTAAATAAGCCTTGGGATTGCACTAATTCATGTATTTTGTGTAGTCGAGTAATTCAATGTTAAATAAGCCTTGGGATTGCACTAATTTATGTTTTCTAGTGTAGTCGAGTAATTCAATGTTAAATAAGCCTTGCAATTGCACTAATTCATTTTTTTGTGTAATCGAGTAATTCAATGTTAAATAAGCCTTGTGATTGCAACAACTACGAGATTTCAATCTTATCCATGTTTTTTGTGATTGCACTAGTTGACTTGAGTACTTCATAATCATTTACACAAACAAGAGTGTCCGATGCATATGACATTTCGAGCCAATGTTGAAGTTTAGGAATAGAGAAATGCTAGACGCACTCCTTTTTTACAAACAAACATCCACACCTACATGTGGCATGTAAGATTGACCAATCATGTTGAATGAAAATTTCTTTTTTTTAATTTTTACCTTCCATAATCACATAACACATATGAGTGTGGATGTTTGTTTGTAAAAAAAGAGTGAGTCTAGCAATCCTCTTAAGAATATGTGACTTGACATTGTAAACCATCTAGTCCATAGAAGTACAACTTGTACAAGTATCCGAATCATAAATGTTGAAAACCTTATTTTATAGTTAAAAAGGAGAAAAAACAACAAAGTACATTTCTTGTGAAATACCTCAAAAAGTGCTATTATTGGTACCCTCCTGCTTACAAAAAGTATGAATATTTCGTACTTTTTAGTCCTTTTTTTATGGCAAAAGTTTATTAAACACTAGCACAGAAAGCTTATAAGATTAATGCATAACAAATATTAAGTTTGTAACCAAGTAAACCAATTAATTTTAAACTTAGAACGACTAGAGCACCACATGTAAGACAATTGCACTACATCATCAAATAAAAGCTCACACCTTGGTTGAGAATTTCCAAATAGCAGTTGATTTCTGAAGCGCTAATTAGCCACCACATCACGTAACAAATACCTTCAAGAAACTCCTTCAAATGCTTATGTAAACAGGTATTGACGAGCCAGATAAGCCACTCGTTATAAGAGTTAAAAACCATGTCGTCAAGCTCCCACCAAATCAAAAAATTTCTCCAAACTTGACGAGCCAATGGACAAAAGAAAAAAATATGAGAAGTAGATTCCACAGCCGCATTACAAAGAGGACAAAAGATGGATAAGATATCAACTCCTCTTAGCGAAAGATTAACTCTATTAGACAATTTATCCAAGCAAACCCTCCAAGCATGAACATTTACCTTAATGGGAACAACTTTAATCCACCTTGTTGGAACTTCAGCTTTCGGCAAGATTTTGTCGTCGATCAAGATGTGAGAGGATTTAACTGAAAACTCACATGAGCCCTCTAAAGACCAGGACCATCGGTCTGACATATTAAGGAGCACGAGATCAACAACTTTCGAGCAAAGCAAATCATAATGTTCCTTCTCTACACCACCTCTTGGCATCCTACGAAAAGAATGAACCAAAGAGGAATGTCCCAGTTTCTCGGCCACACTTATAGACTTACACATCTCTAAAGCATATAACCTTTTATATAGAACTTTTAAAGCAACTCGCCTAACCAAATATCGTCCCAAAAAGAAGTATTCTCGCCATTGCCAATTTTTTTTGAATGAATTGCAGAAGATTTATACCTTTACTTTGGAGCGAATGAATAACATGAATTACGTCTAGCCATGGAGATCTTCTAGACACCAGCTTACATTTATCTAAGGACCTTTTGCTACCGAATATAGCTTTAATAAAACGAGTCCACAAAGATGAATCATCAGTTAGAAATCGCCAAACCCATTTGAAAAGAAGAGCGCGATTATGAGCGAAAAAACTAGAAACACTAAGACCACCATTCTTTTTTGAAGCTAGAACCTTATTCCAGCCAATCCAAGCAAGCTTTCTATCTGAACCATCAACTCCATTAAAGAAATTCCGGCGAATAGATTCCAGGCTATTTAACACACCCATTGGAACCTTGAAAATGGACATATGATAAAGCGGAATCGAGGTGAGAACCGACTTTAAAAGAGTAAGACGACCACCTATAGAAAGAACTTTTAGCTTCCATTTAGATAATCGCAAAGAAACCTTAGAGATGACTTCATCCCACGAGTTAATTCTTGACATGTTTCATCCAACCTTGACGCCTAGATAATTGAAGGGAGTAGTTAAAATGGAGCAGCCAATCAAAGATGTTGCGGATTCAACTACATTCGAGCTAACACCGACCCCCATCAGTTTGCTTTTATAAAGATTAATTTTAATGCTTGAAGCTAAGTAGAAACGCTACAAAACACTCAATAATGTTTGAATGTTATTATTATTCCATTGACCAATAAAAACTACAGTGTAACACAGTTTTTTATCAGTTTCTATTTCGTAATTTTTGACAGTTTAATACTTTTAACTTGTTAAACTTGATATATTTTTTTCCGCACTTTTCGTTTTACAGTTTTATAACATAAACAAAATTATAAAAAAAAATTAAAATTAAAAAAAAATCAAAAAACGCAAAAAACATAAGAGGTGGGAGGGGGTACAAATTGTGTTTTAGGGGGGGGGGGGTACGAATAACCTAACCCAACCCAAAATTGAATATCAAATTATTTGGCGATATATTATAAGGTTTGAGTCTGTGTGTGGGTTCAGGTCCATTAAGGTTTGACGGGGTCGTGTTGAGACGGTCGCTCAAGGTGGCCAACCAGGTTTGAGCTCCGATACTATTTTGAACAATAAATTTTCTGTGGGATAATTTGTATTATTCTTCAAATATTTATAATGATAATACAATGAAACATGGAAACCCTAATGGACCCGAACCAACACGCGGGCTCGGGCCTTATAATATATCGCTTAATACTTCACCGCAATTCGAGCTGCGAATTCGCGAAATCTCGAATTGGAGTGTAAACTATAATTACTAAGAAAACCAAAATAAAGATAAATGTCTTGATAAAAAAATCAAGACTTTGATATGTACCCGGTCTCGTAACCCGAAACAAAGTATTTTGTTTTCTTTTCGACAACTGCCTATACTTATAATGGCGCGTCCCTATGGCTACAATTGCTATTCCGGTATTACTTTCTTCAGGATTTAATTACGAAGCCATGGCCGGTGACCTCGTCAATTAACTCATACGGTTTAGGATTGATGGCCGAAACAGTGGGATGCCGTTTTTGTTGTTTTTTTAGTACGAATAAACAGCGATGGATAGAGTTTGACGAGTGGTGTTGAGGCGGCCGCTCAAGGTGGCTGACCAAGTCTGAGGATCAGACCTAGAACTCTGATACCATGTTGAACAATAAATTCCCCATGGGATACTTTGTACAATACTATTCATCAAATATTTATAATGATAATACAACGAAATTAAGAAACCATAATGGAAATGAACCCACACACGAGTAACAAAGAAAAGAAAACTATTAACGTAAATACATAGAAATATTTCATCAAACAAGCATCTCTCGGTACCATTTTCTTATTACAAACTCTTAGATAGCTTGATCAAATAGGACCGATTTGAAAAGAAAAATGGCTTGTGTTTAATCTTAATTTTCGCCAAAAAGTCAGTACGACAGTGGAACATTGTTAAGAGCAAGTACATGAAAAATGTTCGATAGATATACACAGATACCCAAAGTCATAGTTTTCTTCACTAGCTAGCTTAAACGTTTTTGGTAATATTATATATATATGTGTGTGTGTGTGGGGTATTTACATTCATCATAAATGAACACATGAATAACTTTAGATAGCAAATTTAAATGCTAACCATTACACCTTTTGAAATTATTGAGAAATTAAACAAAGATTAGACATTCTTTTGGAGACAGAAGGTGTATTATTTAAAGGCGTGCGGGTGGTACGAAGACTGCCAACCTTTGGAATATAGCAGTTGTCACTAATCCCATCACATCCTTCTTATATATTACTCCTTTCGTCTTAAAATTATTGTCTCCTATCGACTTTTCAAATTTTTTCTTCAAACTTTGACTTAAATATTTTTGTTTGTGTTATATAATACTTAATGAAAAGTATATGAATTAATTGGTTTTTAAATGTATTTTCATAGCTATGATTTTCAACAAGTATTATATAACACAAACAAAAATATTTAAAGTCAACGTTAGAGAAATAAAACTTAAAAAGTCAATAGAGGACAATAATTTTGGAACGAATTGAGTAATATGTTTTTAAAATTTATGTATATGTTAGTTACTTAACTCTTTTCATCAAATTTTATATATATCCAACTTTATGCATACCTATTAATCATTGCATTAGAAAACATGACACTTGATATGTGTGTCCAAAACATAATCTAGTATAGATTAACGTCAAAGACAAGATACAAAAAATGAGTAAATATTAACATAACTATTCATACATAATGCAAAAACAATATCAAAGAGTTGGAAGATTAGCCTCATTTATTAATCTCTAGTATGCATGGCTCAAATGTTGTTTAATATTGCGTGTGTGTTGAAGTTCAAAATTTGGTTGTAAATTTCAATCTCTTGTGTCTTAGATGTATGAATAACAGCCATGCAAAACCGAATTATTGTTAACACCAAACTAACTTATAAATAGTAAATTCTAAATACCATTCAAGGAGATAAGTTTACTTATTATGGTTTCAACTTGATAACCACGTTCCACGTACGTTATTAATCGAACATCTTAACTTGATGATTAAATGATCGATCTTAGAACCTTCAACAAGCATTTTGAAATATTGTTTAAATCCGCTTTACAATCTCAAATGCTTCTTAGAGAAGCATTTCGAGCAGTTTGTTATAAAATTACATTTATACCCTCGAATATAAAAGTTATAATTTCTTTAATTAGGTTATATACTTTTTTTTCGTAATTTTACACTTTCTAGTTACAGCTTGCAGCTACGTTACCAAACACTTTTTTAAACAAACAGGCTACTGCTTACTGCTCCTGCTAACTGCTCCTGCTTACTACTCCTACTACTGCTACTGCTTACTGCTACTGCTACGTGTCGCCAAACATACCCTAACTTATAAATAGTAAATTCTAAATACCATTCAAGGAGAATAAGTTAACTTATTATGGTTTCAACTTGATAACCACGTTCCACGTACGTTATTAATCGAACATCTTAACTTGATGATTAAATGATCGATCTTAGAGTTGTATATATATATATATATATATATATATATATATATATATTTAATATATCATATATAATATTTTATTACTATATTAAATGATCGATCTTAGAGTTATATATATATATATATATATATAGTAGGGATCCAGTGAGAAGTAAATTAAAATAAGAAGTTGTGAGAAGTGACTAAAATCAAATATTTGAGATGCAACGACTTGCATTAGATGCATTTCTATTCATTTAGATGCACCATTTTGAGTTTCAAACGTTAATTTGATGTGTAGATGGTGCAAATTGATTTTGATGATTTCGGCACATGCAGAGGGAAAAAAATGCATCTAATATACGTATATGCATCTAATTAAAAGCTAGAAAACACATTATGATGCGATATAATGCATCTAAGATTATAGAGATGCATCTAATTTAAATCGGTGTATCTCGGATATGCGGTTATAGTTACTTCTTATCCTTCTTATTTTAAGAAAACTTCTTATTTGATCATAACTATATATATATATATATATATATATATAGGTTTTCCGATTCGACATTGTGAGCCAACTAATCCGAGGGTGACTATCCTTTTTGATAGCTCGAAGTCAGCGCAGGTGAACCTCCGTGGCCAATGAGGGATTAATTTTCTCCTCAATGTTAGAACGCAAAACGTTTAAGCACTTTTTGTTTTAAGAGGTTACGCCCTTACCGTTTGGTCATTTGTTTATCGATGTTGACAACATGCATTCTATGGTTGACATCATGGCATTTATTTGGTTCATATTTCTTTCATGAATATGCAAGTTATATATCATTTAGATTTTGAGTGCTAATATGTGGTAATTCACTTCTGTAATAGACCGACTTGTTTCAAAAGTCTAGTATCAAACCATAAACTTAATCATCTTCGCATCCTTTTGAATAATGTAATCAATTTATAACTATACTGTTAGAAAGCAGCTTTTAAGCCATGTTCTAAACAAATGGGTCTTAGAGTATATATTCAAAAGTCTAAGTTGAAAATGTACCCGCATTAAAAGTTGAAGGACTGAAAGAGTCAACAAAAAGGGAGATCAAGGTTCAAGAGGAAACTTCTAAAGTCCATGCTATATAATGCCTTATTCTCCTCATTGTTTATCATTTTAGTCTACATTTTTCGGTGTGTTTTCTCTCTGGTTCATCTTTGTTAGGTTTAAAGGGTGAAACCCTAATTTTGTATCATTGGTTTTAGTTTTCTTGTATTGTAAAAGATATTGCCATTCTTTGGCTAATTGTTTTAAGTAATAAAAGAAAGTGAGCCAAGAGGAGGTTGGTTGGGTTCACTATAATTTGTGGTGTTGTTTAGGCTTTTATTATAAGTTTTTACATGGTATCAGAGCTAGGTTCGCTTGATATCAAAGTCTAAAATCGGTTTTGTAAAGTTATGGTTTCATCTAAAATTGGGGATTTTTGATTTATTGGTTAGATCAGTTGGTTAATTGTGGTTTTTCGTTGGTTTGAGTATTAGATATGTTAAATCTAGTAGTTAATTGGTTTTTTGAGAAATTAGGATTTCTATTTTTTTGGGGGGTTTTTCAAGATCCTGGTGTATTTAGCTCTATTAGAGCTAGCATTAGTGATTAATTCGATTAATCTCTAATCTTGGTCAAAAATTAGGGTTTTCTGTATCAAACCCTAATTCATGTTAAAAGTGGTTGATTCTTGTTTAGTTTTTGATCTAGTTGTTTTGTATTGCATAATTAGTGCAATCTTGAGTTAAAACCCTAAATATAAAAATTAGGGTTTCAACTGTATTTGGTCAATTAGATCTATGTATCTGTTTCTTGTTACTAATATTGGTGTTTAAATCTTGTTTCAGGTATTTTCTGTTGTGCTATTGGATTTTGTGGATCTTCTTGATCATTGGTTGTTGCTGCGCGTGCACTGTAACACCTCTCACTCTCAATCTCTTAGGAAATTTTTTATTAGTTTTTTAGATTTGGTTGGAGAGTAGGGATTTGTTGGTTGTGGATTTGATTATGATTGAAGGTGTTGGTGGTGACTTATTCCAGATATAAAATTGTTTTTGTTTTTTAATAGTCCTCATCTTATCAATTAAAATACTGCCTTGACCTACTACCTAGAGTAGCAAGGAATCCAGGTAGTATTGATAAGATTGTTTTTTGGTTTTCTAATTATATTTGGATCTAGTTATCACTATAAAGGTAGTTTTCTGTTTTGTTCTTGCTTTCTTGTTGCTTATTGTTCTGTTTTTGCTGTTATTTGTGTTTCATCATGGTTGAGGGTGATAAGCCTTCTATGGATAAGGGTATTGAGGGGGAAGTAGTGAATTAAAGCTTGATATATATGACCCCTTATATTTACACCCTCAAGATATTGGTTCTCGATTAATTACCTTCAAGCTTGAAGGTACTGAGAACTATAAAGTTTGGTCTGCTGATGTGCAGCTGGCATTGCATACCAAAAATAAACTTGGTTTTATCAATGGAAAATGTGTGAAAGATTATGAAAATGGACCTTTACAACAAAAATGAGACAGATGTAATGCTGTTGTTTTGTCATAGTTATTGGGTTGTGTGTCTCAGGACTTGTACAAGGGACACGTGTTTTCAAAAAATTATAAAGATGTATGGGATGAATTAAAAGAAACTTACAATAAACAAGATGGGTCTGTGATTTTTAATCTACATCATAAAATCTATACTTTGACTCAATCTGGTATGTTATTGTCTGAGTATTATCATGAATGTAATGCATTGTGGAGATAATTTGATGCTCTTGTTGATTTGCCTGCTTGTACTTGTGAGGTTGCCCCTAAAATCAAGGATCACAATCAACTTCTTAGGTTGATGCAATTCTTGATAGGGCTTGATGATATGTTTAGTTCTATGAGAAGTCTTATTCTTACCACAGAACCTTTACCAGATGTTAAGTCAGCTTTTGCTACCTTGTCCAGGGATAAGTCTTATAGGAATAGTAATATGACCTCGAAGTCTGCTAAGTCAGGTTCAACTGCCTTTGCAGCTAGACCTAGCACTAGTAATAATTAGAATAATAACAGATGTAACAATAACTAGAGTTCTAATAATAATAATAATGGTTCTGGTAATAACAAAAGGTTTGAAAGCGGGTCAAACCTTGTGTGTAAGCATTGTAATATGACTGGTCACACCATAGATAGGTGTTTTGAGTTGGTGGGTTATCCACCAGGGTTTAAAAAGGGTAATGATAGTCAAAATAGTGCTAATAATGCTGCCAGTAATGACTTTAAAACTAATCATAATAAGAGTGCCCCTTACACTATTACTAATGATCAGTATCAGAGACTAATGACTTTACTAAGTGATACAGGTAATACTAGCAAGACTCATGCTAGTGTTGTAGGTACTGTCATGATAGACAATTATGTCATTAGTTTTTTTGCCTATAGATTTTTTAACTTTAATTCTGATATAAGTACATATAGTATTTATATTGGATGGATTATAGATTATGGGGCCAACCAACATATAACATTTTGTTCTGATCATTTGTTTGACATTATGGATGTTACTGAATTAAATTTAACAATTTTACATCCTAATGGAATTATGGAACAGGTCAAACAAATTGGAAGTTATAAACTGGGAAATAATTTGATTATAAAAGATGTGTTGGTTGTTCTTGGATATCATGTTAGCCTATTGTTTGTTCATAAGTTATCTAGAGATAATAAGGTCATTGTGAGCTTTAATGATTCTAAGTGTAAAATTCAGGATTTAACTCAAAAGTTCCTGATGGGGACTAGTAGTGAGAGGGGAGGTCTTTACTTATTTGATGAAGGTAAAAGAGTGAACAATAGCAATATTAAGGGTTGTCATGTTTCCACTTGCATTTAGCATAATAAACTTGGACACCCATCTGATCAGGTCTTAACTGTTTTAAAAGATAAAATAAAAGATGTAAGTTAAACTAAGTATGAACCTTGTGAGATTTACCATAAAGCTAAACAGACTAGGGAGCCTTTTCCTTTAAGTGACCATAAGACTAAAAATTTGGGTGATATGGTTCACTTAGATGTGTGGGGACCTTACAAGGTCAAAAGTAGAGAAGGATATAAATACTTTCTTACTGTTGTGGATGATTACACTAGGGTTGTTTGGGTGTTTTTGATGCAAAGTAAAACTGAAGTTTTTGATAATATTGTTGAGTTTTATAATTTGGTTAAAAATCAATTTGATAAATGTAACAACTATCGTGTTCAGAGTTTAAATTTATCTATTACTTGAGTATTTTATTGTTTTGCGAATATTCTATTTTTACGTGAAACCAGGATGTTACCCCGCGTATAACTGAAAAACGTCATTTGGACGCGTTTCGGCTTTTAAATAAGAGTAGTCTTTTTACGACTATCACATTTCGACTTAATGAACATATATTTAATATATTATATTTATATTTTAGACGTCTTGCGTTTTAAATTTTTATGGGTTACGTAAATGTTAACTAGTTCATTCATGCATTGCATGCATATACCTACTCCTAAAATATCTAGATCTTTCTTGCATATAAATTCAAAACTTGATCAAATTGGTCCCTTCCCCTTGGTCTTTTGGTTCGTTCGCACCTAGACACACACATACACTCACCTTTTTTTGTTAGTTGGTTCCTATAGTACAAACACACTTCCTTATTTCTCTCCTTTGTGTTCCCCTATGGTCCCAAAAGACCTAGGATGCCACTTTGATTAAGGATTAAGCACACAATTTCAAACATAAATACACATTCATCCATTTCATTTCATTTATACTTCACACACATAAACACACACACAAATAATTTTCGCTCTTCCTTCCTTCTTTTCTTGGTTCGCCGAAACACACACACATATTCTTAGTGTGTATTTTTCTTGATCTCAAATATTCACCGCCTTCATACTAGTAAGTCTTTTGTGGACATATCCGGGTTGATACAAGATTGGTTTGGGTCATTAAACATCTTTGTTCTACATATTTTAAAGCTATTTTCATCACTTTTCTTGTACATCTACCACATGTTTTATCCCAACACGCATATCATCTCCTTGTTTGCGTAAAAATGGTTTTTATAAAGAAACTAACAAAATAAAAAGTAGTTGTACAACTTATTTGGATTTTTTGAGTTATTTTTAATATTGATGTACTTTTGGATTAATATTATGATATAAAGTGTTAAAAGTAGTTTATAAATGATTAACAGTGAGTTATAATGATTAGTAGTGGATTATAAATGATTAGAAGTGGTTTATGTTGATGTGGTAACAATCGGTGGAATGGATTAGGTAGTCTTGAAGTTGTTGAGTGTTGGTAACAATCGGTGGAAGGGATATAGATTAATTTTTGAAGTTGTGTTGTTGCGGCTAAAATATATAGTGTAGTTTTGTTAATAAATACATGATGTCCAGAGTCGTAAGAAGCAAAACATGTAGTTAAAAACACCTTAAGGGTTGAGTGTCTAAAAACATATTAGTACACTTAAATACGAACGCGTAGATATAAAGAACGCTAAAAACGGACTTAAAATGAGTGAGTTATGATCAAATGAAGTTGCGTAAAAACTAGTGACTATTTTCAGCTCAAAACTGTTTTGACGTAATCTGTCCAGATAACGTTTTTGATGTTTTGACCCATTTCGGGTCCGAGTTGAGTGAAATTTATAAAGAAAACTTGTAGAACGCGATTTTTCTTTGAAACTGTTGTATTGACAGTCCCTTTCGTGAATCTTTATAAACGAAGGGAGTTATACCCTGAGTGAAAACTGACTAAATTCTGGAAAACTTATAATAAAATGTGAGCTGTTTGGAAACTAAAAATAAAGGTTTTCTGGGCGTTCTTCGAGTTCGAACTAGCTACAAAATCCTTAGGCTAATACTATAGTATCATTTATATATTTCTATGTGTGTCACGAAACTTTCTAAAATAATTATTAAGTAGGGAAGTAGGAGTTATAAGGTTAATAAAAAATAAAATTAATAGGAAACGCTTATAATAACAAATAAAATTGATAACTAGACTTGTTAGGATACTTAGCGTGTTTAGGCGAATTATAAACTAAACCGAAATAGTTATAAAGTGGTTAACGTGCGAGATTACTTAAGCTTAATAAAAGTAGTGATTTTGTTGTAGCGTCAAAACATGATAAAAGTGATTTCGTTGTAGCTTCTAAACTTAATAAAATAGTAGTTTTTAGTTTAACGTCGAAACTTAATAAAATTAGTAACTTTCGTTGTGTGTCGAGACTTGATGAAAACAATATAACTTTTACGATTGCACATTTTGGCTTACTTAACTAAAACGCAAACACGTATGGGTGATGAGAATGTTATAAACTTCGCACGTGCATCATTCACTATTGATTTCTTAAATCTAAATCAATATACTTTAACTAGGTCGCGTTAGAACATTCGAGTTCATCTTTCACTTATTGATTTATTTTGATTCACCGCTTCGCTTAAGGTGAGTCCTCATAGCCCCTTTTTTCTTATGTTTTCCTAGGGGGAAAATGATGCTCAAACTTTATTTAATAATGTTTTGTGTGATGTGTTAAACGATTTTTTTGGGACATTATGTGAGTTATAATGCTATATGTGTGATTCGTGCTCATGTTGTGAAAGTAAATTTTTCTCGAGAAGAGACACCCATCATATTTAGGTAGGGTACCCACTATACCTATGGGAGGATGCACCCACGTTATTGAGTTGTTAAAGGTGTATTAATGTGATTGGATGATATGTGTTTTGTTGAAATATGAACTATTTTTGTGCGATTATACTGAATGCCATATATGCATATCTTCTCGCTCTTATCCTACTAAAACTATACGCACAGCAAGTGGGTCTTTCTCAAACCTACGAGCTCACCAACATTATTGTTGACCTTTTCGAGTATCATTTTCAGGTAATTAAGCACTGTGCTAAAGGAGGAATAGAGCCTTCCTGCATCGCTTAGAGAGACTTAGGATGTAGCCCTCCCAAGCTACCCACCCCTTGTGACATTGCATTAGTATCTTCTAGCAGTCTTGGATTATTTGTTTATTTACTTGTCCCGAGTTGTAGGGTTTATTTGACTATGTTGTCGTGGTATTGACTATCCACGATACAAGTCTCCGCTTGTGTCGGGAATCGTCATGACATATCTATGTAAACCTTTCATTTAGTGAATTCTCTATTGTCTTATATCAATGTGTTATAACGACCCTCTTCGTTACATCCCGTGTTTTCGCCTTAGACGGGGTGTGACAGATTGGTATCAAGAGCCATTGGTTATAGAGAACTAGGTGGTTTTTACCTAGACTATAGCCTAAGTACCCTCATGTAGAACGCGTAATAGGAACTATGTGTACGTTTATGTATATGTGTATTGTTTGGTTAATTGTTAGTACTTACGTGATAATTTTATGTGCAATTACGTGTATATTTGTTGATTCGTGAGAATTCTATGTGCTATTTGAACCTCTCCTAAAATGCGATGACAATAAAGGCATGCTTATGTGATGAAAGTATTATGACGTCTGGCCAACGTGATAATAAGTTGCATCATATAACATGAATTTATTAGGATCATAGGATGCCTCGAAGAAATTCTAGGATAGTAGGCGTAGATAAGATAGAATTTTATCAGACTTTTGCGACATCATTAGCGTATCATAGTCAGTTCTGCCGCAAATCACGTTCTGAACCAATGAGTTGGATTACATAATAGTTACCTCAAGAGTAAACCCCTACTGTGTCATCTTAATTGTTGTTTCGTCATACGACCATGACCTTGAGAATGACTTGTGAAACAAAAGTACTACTAGGTAGTAATAACCTTAGGATTGAGTAGATCATTTGCGTTGACCATTATAACAAATTTCCTTCATGACGACCGTGTTTCGGAGATGGAAATGATTCGTTTAAGTCAAAGTCCTTCTGTAACAAAATACACTAGTAAAGTGTTCTTTGAAAACCTCTTAAAATATAAGGCATTAGTAATTTGCAATGAGTGGTCCGTTTTAGAATCAAAACCTTTGTAAAATGTTGTATGTCCCAACCTCAAAACTTGTTGGATATCATTATCCAACCCACGTCTGAAAATATGTTTTACATAAACTCTTTTTATCAAATTCATGGTGCTTAGCCATTACGATTTCAGTTTGTAAAATCTTTATTTTACACTACTTGAAATATCTTTAGTCAAATGTTTTTGTGATGTATGTTGAAAGGTCAAACTTGTTAAAGGGTCCTAACCATACTGAAAACAATCGTTTTACAAACTTTTGTAGTAACTTATTTTGCATGACTATCATTATTGAAAACTATAAACTACGTAGCACATCTTACTCAAAGGGTATTATGATCGAAAATTGCATGAAAGTTCAACTCAAATAAATGTTGTAGATAACTTTTAAGAGCATGACCCCTAGAAGATACACGCGCGACTCATGAATGAATCTTAGTATACCTTTAACTATGCCAACAACACTTGTTAGAACCTAATATTACCTTTGATGAAAAGGTTGTCTACAATTTTGTATCATATCTTTCCTTTTGTGGAAAGCTGACCTAAAGGAACGATTATGTCGTTCAGCATACCCTCATGATTTCGTAGAATACGTGCCTTATCTTTTGACCTTACCTCTCATACAATGGAAGTTCCTCCATACCCGGTTGTCCTTGTAGCATACTTCGGTTTAATCAGATTCAACATCAGAAAGCATGCCACCATGAATAGTAGAAACGTGCAGAAATTATAAGTCTCGTCGATTACCGCGAGCAGATAACAATAGAACATTATAGTCGGATATTCGAATTGAGTAAAGTCTATTGTAGCGTCAATAATATAGATTAGTGTTATTTCTTATCGACCTTGAAGGTCTTAGAGAATGAATCGTTCGTCGACCTGGCTTGAGGAAGAAACCGATAGGATCGTTAGTAAACGCAACTTAGGACGAGAGATCTATTATGTTGCTATCAACTTAATACCTTTCGGTCATGGAAGTTTTGACCCAATAATGAGGATGTATTGGTTGTCAAGCCTAAGGCTGAGTCGCTTACCAAGTTTCCTCGTCGAACGACGGCATATACAAGATTTACGGGGAGCGACCCGCAGAAAACCTGAACCACCTCCAGAGCATGAAGGCCGATGAAAAGAAACTTAAAGACGTCCCGATTATAATGGATTTTCCAAAGGTCTTCCCTGAAGACTTAACGAAATTTCCTCCCCTTCGACAAACCAAATTCCGTACAGACCTCGTTCCCGAAGCGACCCCTCTAGCAAAAGCCCCGTATCGTTTGGCACCTTCTGAAAAGCAAGAGCTTCTCTATTCTGACACTTCAACACTCTCACCATCTCTCAAATACTTCTCCATGTTTTTCCTTTTAATGTTTCATATGGATGAGTCCTTACGTTCTCTATTTGGTCGTAATGTCCTTGCATGAAATTCTCTTGCACGTGTTCGCTTGACCGTTATTATAACTACATTTTGCTCGTACTCTCTTTCGCATTCAAATAATACCTTTGTGTTGAAGTCCTTACAGTGTCCTTCTTTGAGCTACACATTTTATAATGATTACGAACTATGAAATTTCTTTTGAAATATACGTGATAATGTTTCGGGAAAACAATTTTTGAAATGATTTTATGAATATGTTGCAATACAGTTTTTACATGACTGCCACTAGATATTTTGAAAACTATGTTCACAATGATCTTTATGAATAACGGTGTGATACTGGTTAATTGTCAAAACTACGTCTAAAATGATCCTTACAAATAAGATACGATGTCAATTTTTCATGATTGTCTCTTTGTTCTACTTTATTTTATCTTGAAAATTATGTTTAAGACGATTTATACGAGTAATATGCGATACCACTTTTATATAACAATCTCTTGATCTTTTTTGTGAAAACCACGTTTAAAATGAGTCTTATAGAAATTATATTTAAGGGGATGTTTACATTTAAACGACATTTTTATGATATTACTATTTTAAAATAAGCTTTTCTTTTTATAAAAACAGCGTTAGTTGGTCCTCTCAGGTAAAAATCGAAGATTGGTACAAGTATTTTCTCTTTCACATTTGTCGATCTTAATACATATTGTTATTCGATACGTGTCCCCTTTGTCATTGGTACACCTAGTTGATTCTTCGTTTACACTTCTTGTCGGTAAAGGTATCAACCCTATCTTTTAAAGATTCTTATGACGTTTGGTCCGTAGCTATATGTACCATTGAAATCCCTATATATGTTGCCTACCTTTTTATTTGGTATTCGTTTTGTACCCTATTTGATAACTCATTACCATTTGAATTCGTTTAACATATTTTTCATTCGATAACCAAAAATGCGTTGAATTAGAAAATCGAAATA
>BQNB010026795.1:0-20000 GCA_026074375.1 Tanacetum coccineum | reverse complement strand
AAAATATAATATTTTTATATAAATTATAAAAATATATATTAATATTATAAAACTCTATTTTATTAAAACCCGACACATTTGTCGTTATTAATTATCGATCGACGCATTATAAAACAATTACGTTATATATTTAACGTAATTTATCACCGACTAGCTTTTAAAGAAACTTAAAATCTTAACGTATCACGTTACTAGGGAGCTTCATGTGAGAGATTTCATTTGGGTATACATTTTGACGAGTTTGCTGGATTTACGATTTAAAGTGTCTTGGCTCCTCAAACGTTTACTACATGACCTTTGAATTATGATGGCCCTAACAGTGATACAATATTTCCATAAAATTAATGAATCAAATATGTATGTTAAACTTTGTAAAGTTTTAAAACATAAACCATCCCGCTAAGACTTGACATATTACCCCAGGTTGCGTGACGAGGCCGTTACTTTCACTTGATATACTTTTGCCATCAATCAGATTTCCCTGTACTGTTAAGGTGAGTTCATAGCCTCGCATTTAACTCTTTTAAATGTTTCATAAACCCGCGAGGGGGATACATGCTATAAACCATGAATACAAGTGTTTTCTAAATGTATGCTATCCTGATATATTATTGCATCTGTTGTCTAAGTTCCTTTATGCCAAAAGACCCCCACCATCATGGACAATAAATTACTTGCGAATATTGTAATTTATCGGGATATTGTGAACGCGAATATTGTGGATAGATCTATCGGGATTGACGAATCCCGTTTGTGTTAGCTGGATAGGTAACCAAACGCACTATATTTGAAACTCATAGGTATATGGCAATTACCTACATGGGGGGCATTATCTTTATATATATCATCATTGATATATACACAAGTCCGTTTGAGCATGAGCTTAGACGCAATAATATTGTTTTCCATAATAATTGTACTCATTGCAATTATTACACTTATGGGTGTATAACAACGTAACCCACTGTTATGATGACTTGTATTCAAACTATTTATCATAAACCTATGAATTTCACTCAACCATTGTGTTGACTTTTTAGCATGTTTATCTCAGGTAACTGAGCATCTTATGGCACGGAGTGGCACGGACTTGAAGATGGCTAAATTGTTATCATTCAAACTTTATGTTTCTAGATGTTGGGACCTCTCTTTTGTAAAAACTCTGATGAATAAATGAATGATAACTAAATTTTCCAAAAACGTCTCTTTATGATTCGTTTTCTATGATTATGACTGTTGTACTATGAAATAATATCCCAGATTAGCTTCCGCTGCTATATATATACATTAAATCCCGGTGGTTGACAAACATAGACTTCCTTTCCAATCTTTCCATAAAGAAAAGCATGTCTGACATCCATCTGATACACAACAAAGTCTTTAAATGAGGCATGGGCTAAGAATAGCCTAATTGCTTCAATTCTGGCAACAGGAGCAAAAACCTCATCATAATCAATTCCTTCTTCTTGTGTATACCCTTGTGCAACCAATCTTGCTTTATTCTTAATCACAATGCCTCTTTCATCCTTTTTGTTTCTGAAGACCCATTTAGTTCCTATAGCTCTCTTTCCATTAGGTAATTCTACCAAAGTCTAAACTTCTTGTAGCTTGAATTGTAGAAGCTCTTCCTGCATAGCCTCTATCCAGCTTGGATCCTTCAGTGCTTGAACTACCTTTTTGGGTTCTTCTTGTGATAAAAAGCAAGCAAACAAGCAATTTTGGAGGTCTTTATGGCTTGTTCTTTGTTTTAGAGTAGTACTAACAAACCCATATTCATCCAAATTCTGTGACATTCTTCTTGTTAGAGTAGATGATTGTAAATCTCCAATTACTTATTCATGAGGATGATTTTTGTGTACTCTTGTAGTTGGTATAGGACTGACAGTTATAAATGTATCCAAATTGTTCATGTCAGCCTCTTCACCAACATCTTCAGTATTATCTGAATAGACAATCTCTTCCAAAGCAGGTATATTTAGTATCAGCCATCCATAGGACTAGATTTTCCATAAACAAATTTATCCTACTTATGTAGCGCATACATAGTGGACTAACTGTATTAATATTGTTAGTGTTGTTGACATTAGCATCCTTCTCTTGATCAACTCTTTCACCCTCTTCACTTGGGTTACCACCTTTATTCCCTGGATCTTCATCATCCTTGTTTTCCTCCTCCCCTGATGGTTTGAATCCAGCATTAGGAGAATCCTTTGAACTAGAAGAGAATGGTGGATCTTGAGTCCATAATGGTAGCAGTATATAATCTTTGCTAGGTATATATTGAGGCTGAAAGTTTGGCTTGCATTACTATTTTATTAGAATTCTTCTTAGTATCATAGACTAGATTCCGCATAATCTTTGATATATTCAATCAAAGTTTCTACCATAGTTGTCTCGGATTTATTCAATACAACTAAGCCTTTTATACGCTAAGCAAGATCTATTCAAGTGGGATCAACATCTACTATCCTAGTTCTACTGTTGAATACTCTGAATGCTTTGCTATTGGTAGAGTATCCTACAAAGAACCCTTCATCAGCCTTTCCATTAAGTTTACCTAGTTGATCTATGGTATTAAGGATTGTAACAGGACACCCAAATGGTCTCATGAAACTTAAGGCAGGTTTTCTACCTAGAAAAAGTTTATAAGAGGTCTTGTTGTGAGGCTTGATAACTAACACCCTATTTTGGACATAACAAGCAGTATTAACTGCTTCAGCCCAGAAAGTTATTGGTAATTTTGAATTAGATAGCATTATCCAAGCAGCCTCTATTAGTGTCATATTTTTCCTTTCTGCTAATCCATTTTGTTGTGGAGTCCTAGCAACACTAAATTCCCTCTTAAAACTCTGCATTTCACAGAACTGATTCATAACCCTATTCTTGAATTCAATCCCATTGTCACATCTAATCACTTTCACCCTATGGTCTATTAGATTTTTTATGCCTGTTATGAATGTTTTAAGGATTTCACTAGTTTCATCCTTAGTGGCTAAAAAGAAAACCCAACTAAACCTACTAAAATCATCTGTGACAACTAGGAAGTATATCTTTTTCATTAAATTCTTTACAAATGTTAGGCCAAACAAATCCATGTGCAATATTTGTAATGGTTGGCTGATTGAACTGACTGTTTTGGTCTTATAAGAAGCTTTGTGTTGCTTTTCCTTTTGACAAGCAACACATGTTTGATTAATTTCAAAAGTTTTAAAGGTAAACCTCTTACAAGGTTTCCCCTTACCAGTTTATTCATTATTTTGAAATTTACATGTCCAAGCCTCCTATGCCAAAGATTATATTCATCTGGTGTGGCTTTTGCAAAGAGACAAGTGAGACCTCCTTGAGGAACAAGATTCTTTAAATCAACACTGTACATGTTATCCTTACTAGGAACTTTAAGCAAAATATGACTTTCATCAGTTAACTTAAAGTCTGGAGATAGAACAACACATTCAGTATCAATAAAAAGAACACTATTTTTCTTGTCACACATTTGTGAGACACTGAAGAGGTTAAACTGTTAGCCTCAAAATAATGAGTCGAACAATGGAAGTTCGTTCATTAATTATATTATGTCTCGATCATTAATTACTATACGTTGTAATAGGCTACACGGGTAAACGGGCTCTTAAATGTAATCTAACCGGTCACGTGTATCGGGCGAAAGCCCAAGTAATCCCGAGCCCGGCCCGTAGAAATACCAAGGCATGAAAGCCTCTTGGTATTAAGTATAAATACCCCTCTCCAAGTATGGAGAGGGGGTTGGTTCTTGTTAATCCTCATTTGTAATTTGCAAGTAATCTTCCAATCTTTTTCTTCTCTCTACCTTTCTCTCTCTAACTTCTCTCTAAACTTCTTCCATATTTTCTCATCTTAATCTTGGTTTCAATAATGTAGGTGTAAGTGATTTTGGGGTTCCGACAGATTTGTCTTGATGTTGAAAATGTGTCAGTTGCATAGTTGGATGCTCTTATGGTTTCAGTTAGAATTTGTTAACTTTAGATTCACCCTTATAAACACCAGATCGGAGGTATGGTAAAATGAAAGAGAAATTGAGCCATGTTTATTAAAGAGAAAAGATGAGATATGAGAAGTTATGTGTATGGTTGAGAGAAAAGAGAGAAAAACACGCACACACACTTTTACAAAAGTGAACTTCTACCCCTCCATGGAAGTATGAAGGGGGGGTAATTTATAATAGTCCCGGGCTTTACTAATCTAAACTAACCCGACACAACTATAAAATGATAAATGTAATTCAGATTAGTCTCCATATTGTAGTGACTAACAATTCTTCCTCCTAATTGGGACATACTTGAATTAATACAATGTTCCTATCAGGTACAAATACAACACAAATAAAGTCTTCCAAAGCTGAAGATGTCTTCTGAGTACTCCTTGTCTTGAAACCTGTACTCCAGCTTGGATCTTCTGTGTCTTTACTTGTACAGGAACCATTGTAGTATGCATGAGTTGGATTAACTTCCCCCAATTCATGCAGCATGTCTTGAAAAGCTTTCTTCATAGACTCCTTTTTGGCGAAGTTCTGAATCGCTTCCCCCAACAACATCCTATCTAACCGGTAAAAAACAACAAATAGAACAGGTTACCTCATCACGTTCAATGAAGCCAGTGCGTCTTAAATCATAAAGTCTGAACGCATCTAAAAAAAGATTGATTGCATTATGTATCAGATGATCATTCCTATCATATATATATGTAAATATAAAACAACAAAAAAAAGTATCATATCATCATATCATTCATACACAAAACTTTGTCTGCTTAAGGAGCTTTTGGATGAAATACACTCAACGAACGGACAAACTCGTTAAATTCAATATGCCCACTCCTATTTACGTCAAAAAGATCAAATATCTGCAGCAGTAACAATTTAAGTTGCTATAAGGAACAATATCTAAAGAGATCAATTAGTTGATACAAGGAAAATGTTGACAATCCTATGATTTATTTCCAAACTAAGAGCAACTTACAGTTACCGTGGTTCGGTTTCTTTTTTATTGGGATACAAAAGTAGAACCATACTTACCCGATCTGCAAACAGGTTTGGTTTACTATGATTTCTGAACAATGCTAGGTTAAACTCGTCCTACCAAATATGAAATTTATTAATATAATTTACTTCCAAGCAAACACATATTAAACCAACCAAAAATGTCATGTATACCTTCCCTATAAGCCCATCATCCAGCACGGAACTGCTTAGTTTCTCAAATAGCTCGTATAAAGCCTCCACCTCATTCACAGTAACTGCAAGTGTCGAATGCCACACAGATTTCAAAAGCCAATACACCCAAAACAGTTTTTCTATTTGTTTGGAGAGTACTAATAGCTCAAGACTCTCAATAATGAACATCGTGTACATTGATAACGCAGCAATGAAAATACCAACAATGTGTGATACTTCTTACCACACTTGTAAGGTCGTCAATACAACTATGACAAGAGATAATATAAAACATGAAAACAATTTCCAAAAAGATTATCAAAAAACGGGAGAGACTAACAGCCGTAAGTTTGTAACTTCTTTAAGTAATACAGAAAACTTACAAGGGGTCTCAGCAGCAAGCGCAACCGGATCATAAATTGGTAAGTTTTTGAATTCCTTCGGAGTTGAATTTATACAACCCATGATTACACCAACAACAATACGCACTTCTGCACTATCACATTACCGAATACTCGTCACATATACTAAAACGCGACACAAACCGATTTGCTGAGTTATATCCCTGTAACAAACAAACTAGAAACAACCCAACATTAATGAATACTGATTCAGAGGAGACCCTAACAAATGACCCAACCAATTCATTAACATTATCATTAAATAATAAAAAAGCAATAACAAAAAGGAAACATGTTTTTTAATGCCACAAATACTGATTCAGTGGATATGCTAACCTAACTTTATACCGCTAAAATAATTAAAAGAAATAATAATCATACAACAAAGATAAAGAAAAAAAGACCCAGCTTTATTACATGGAATAATCATCAAATTTTCACAAAAGGAATCAAAAATTAATATGATAAATAAATGATCAAATAATCAAAATGGGGTGTGATAATTAGGACTAATTATTCAGATAATGATGGGATTATGAAAAGAAAACTTGCATTAAATTTGACGAGGAGGTTGAATTGAATTTGGTCGTAGAAGAAATTATTGATTTGAAAAGGATGTTAGATAAGTCAAATGAAGCCCCTTAGGTGACTTTCAACCGCAAATAAATACGTAATCTATAACTCGGCAAAAGTTAATAGAACCAAAATTTAGCATAGACTCAATGAACGAATCATATTCACTCATTTTTTAATTAAAATAATAAAAACTCATTTTTCATCTTTTTTTTTTAAATTAAATATCTCACAAACCGTTAATCGTTATGCAAAACAAAACATACCATCGCGACGAGAATTAAATCATCTTTCTATAGAGGGGCACTTCTATATACTTTCGACGAAATTTTTTTCGAAATTTTTTTTAGATGCGTGTGGACAAAATCACATGTGATTTTATGAAATCAGATGTGATTTTATGAAATCACATGTAATTTTATGAAATCACATGACATGTGATTTTTTCAGGACTGAAAAAAAAAATCGAGAAAAAAGTTCTTCGAAAGTATATCGAAGTGGATGTCTACTGAAAGATAAAAAAAAACTCGTCGCGATGGTGTATTTTTTGTCGTTTGACGATTTACCCTTTGCAAGATATTTTATTTTTAAAAAAGAGGTGGAAAGTGGGTTTTTATTATTTTGATGAAAAAATGAGTGGCTAGGATTGGTTCATTGGGTCTATGCTAAATTTTGGGTCTATATTGATCTCAACTCTCTATAACTAATATTGAAATTATTTTCAGATGGTCGGGTATCGTCGTGTCATGGCTTCAAGTCATGGGGAAAAAGTTGTGTCTCGTCAATGTCATTACTTTTTTCCATGACACCACTCTTTCAGATGGCACCAAAACCTTCTCCCTCGTTGGCACCACAAAATGTAAACAAAATAAGAACTAATGGTGTAAACAAAATAGGGACTTAAGTGCAAGAAAAACATTAATAAGGGCAAATAATGTAAACTTATATAGCAATAAGGTATAAAGTGAAAAATATAAAATATAAAAATTCCACTTCTTCCTCCTTGGACTTCTTCCTCTTATACCTGCAATTTAAAAAAAAACTCTCATTACAAAACAAACACAAAATCAAAATACCAACTTGAAAAACAAAAAAAGGGAAAAATTCTTTGGCGTGAGTTGGTTGTGTCGGCGCGAGGGCTTATGGCGCCAGGCTCGGTATCGTTGGCACGCAGATTTCTTGGGCTGGTGCCATAGCGCATCGTACCCTCCTCTCCCTAAGACGTAAAGATCTGCGAAGTATTATATTTGTAATAGCTTGTTTTATTTAAAACTTAATTCTAATAAATGAATGTTTGATTTACATTATATTATAATTAGGTTATAAGTTATAATTATAACTCTTAATTAAAACTCAGTCTCATATATGTTAACGTTTTATCAAGTACACATTTTTCGATACTTTTTTTAATACTCATCATCACCTACCACTTTTTTATCTTCTCTCCCACTTTCTTCTCTCCTACTCAAACACATATCTATCTCTTTCTCTCTTTATTAAAACTCAGTCTCGTATATGATAACGTTTTATAAGTCGGGACAAAGTTCAAAAGCCCGATCTATGGTTGTTGAGCTTGTTGGAGGAAGGTCATAATGCTAATGTAGCTTGGATCTTAGCCGTGTATCTTTCCAGGAAAGCATCAAGAATTATAGAGCAAAGTAAGATTTGTGGAGGTCATTTTGTGACCAAGATTAGAAAAGCATTGGGCTACTATAATGATAGAGAATTAACTAAGAGTTCAAAGTCTGTGAAGAGTGTGACTTGAGAAGATAAAATGTTTGGAAATTCATTTAATAGGATGAACAAGAGGTTGAACCTACCAAAAACTGATAAAAGCACCACCTCGAGTGGAAAACATGCAAAGGAATGAGCCGAGTGGTTTGGATTCAAGTTAGGGTGATTAGAACACGAGTTTAAATGAGATTGTGCAAAGGGACATGTGGAGAGATTCAATGCTAATGATGACCTGCTACATACTTGACTATTCGATGTTGATTCTCCATCATTTGACCGATGAAGCCGACTACACCATCCTTACCACTTATGATCCACCTAACGTGCGACCTTACCCTTATCCCTATGTGCCTTACCGCCACCCTTACACTCATTACCCTGACATAGGTAATCCATCATATAACAAAGGATGATTTGGAGCACCGGGTAATGCTTATTTGCTTACAAGTGCTATGCATAATGTTGGTGGAAGCTATATTATTCCAAGTTAAGGCAACGAAGTTGGTGGATCATTAAGAGGAGTGCATAAGGAAGATGAGGAGAATGACAAGAGTGATGCTATGGTATGCTCGGATGATTATGAGAGATGTGATGCTGGTATGGACGATGATTGATCATGATGATCAAGTTTGTTTCAAAAACTCTCTTGTGTGTCGAGTATTATTATCTTTTTGATATCCTCGTACTATTGTCTATTAGGATGCTAAATTATGTTTTAAAACTAATTATGTTCGGTTTGTAATTTACAAGGTTATAGATAGCGTGAGGCGTGGTGTGGCGGCATTGGCAAGCCTCAAGCTTTAGCGTAAGGCATAGCGGCATGGGTTTTTAAGGCGTGACTTAAAGCGGCAACAAATATTTATAGATTTATAGATTTATCTCATATTTCATAATTATATGAGTGATAAGCATTAGTAAATCCAATCCCAAATCCAAAATATTAGTAAAATCCCAAATATTAGTAAATCTCCTAAACCCTTCAAAAAAACACGCCACGCCTTGCGCCTTGCCCGTCTTTTCACGCCACGCCTAGAGCCAGCGCCAAGGTCCATTTCGTAACTTGAAGGCTACGCCTCACGCCTTTTTTTTGAACGACAACTTTATTAGAAAACACTAGCAAGGAGCTAGAATTACAAAGAAATCAAAATAGGGTGTTGAAGCCAACTAACCCAACTAAAAGAACTACTACATCTAGATTGACACCATGTAAAAGAACGAGTGACAATGTCGTCAAAAATAACATCTTTTCGAGGAAGTTGATCCGAAAACAAAAGGTGGTTCCTATAGTTCCATATACACAAAAACTCATTTCGCGTGCTTGAAACCACATACGAAGGATGCATATTTTACCCGGGTAGTATCATTTTGCCTTAATTTTCCTTATTTTCTTTACTTTGAAGTTCGTTTTACTACATTGAGGACAATGCAAAACTTAAATGTGGGGGATGGAAGTAAATAGGAAAAATGGTCTAATTTAATTTTTTTTGTAATTTTTAGTTTTATTTTTAATTATTTCATATCAATAAGGATAACGTTTGCCCTTGTTGATCTAGTTGTTTTCACACGTAAATAATATATTTAAAAACATGTTGATTGTTCCAACGGTAAAATATGGCTATTTGAAACATTTTAGATGTGTCCCAATTTATAGAGCAATCCATTTTAGGATTGATAATATTGCTAGCTCATTTATAGCCGTTACCCAAATATATGAGGATTTTGAGCCTATTTCGTATGATATGCATTTTTATGCTTGAATTATATTTTTGCTATGAGTGTATCGGTGATTAACTTGATTCTAGAACTTGTACTTATTATGCATTACGAATTCCGCAATGAGATCATACTCGTGTGATTAAAGTAAATTTAGGTGATAAAGGCAATTTAGGATTACACAAAATGGCCTTCCGTTTACATATCAATGAATTTAGCTAGTCACATTGGTTAGTTAACCACGTGGACCCATTTGTTAGCGCTCATCTTTAGCGTTAAATACCATTAGTACACGCGTTGAGCCATCCCGTTTATTTGATAAAATCTAGAAACAATATAAAACTATATTACAACTTGAACCTTAGCCTAACCCGTAGTTAAGTCTATCTATTTTTTTTTTTGAACGGCAACTTTATTAAAAAAAACTAGCAAGGAGCTAGAAAGACATTACAAAGAAATAAGATAGGGGTTTTTTAACCAATACTCCCAAGAAAAAACCCTATTACATCTACTAGAACACCATAAAAAGGACCAAGAAACAATGTCATCAAAAATCGTCGAACGATTAGGAGGCGAAGCGTCAAAGACCAACTGATTTTGAAGCCTCCAAATCCGCCACCAAGCAACATAAAAAACACCTTCTAAAATAGACTTGAGACGGGAAGAAAGTCGAAAGGGGATAAATTCAAGCATCCTCAATCCGAGAAAAACAAATCTCCTGCCAATCCTAAATCCCACCAACGACAAATTTTACGAAGAACAACCCAGCCACGTGACATCGAAGAAAACATGCTGAACGTTTCAAATTAATTATCTCCATAGCAGCAGATTACAAAGAGGACACAGATGGGAATCCAACAAAACCACCTCACGGCTAAGATTGACACTGTAGTAACCTATCACGAGAGCACGCCAAGAAAAACATTAACTTTAATAGGAATGAATTTAACCCATCTCGTTTCAACATCCGACGAAGGGAGAAACAAGTCATCAATAAAGTTTCTGATGACTTTAACCTTGAACTCTCCATCTCCCGACAAATCACAAGTCCACCTATCTTTGGAAGACGAGAGGACAACCGAGTTCATAATTGAAGAAAGGGCATCCCACAGTCTGCCAAGCTCAGCACATCACGCACGTCCCCCGGCGAAAAGGAAGCTGAGGCCGAATAAGCTCTCATTTTATTAGCCACCACAATCTCCTTATTCCAAACTTCGAGAGCAAACAAACGGGGAAACTAGAAACACAAAGAGGGGCAACAGCTAACCAAATATCATACCAATAACTATACAAGACCCTCTCCCAATCCGCTTCTTACAATTCGAAGAAAAATCCAAAACCAGAATCTTTTCAAAAGATTTTACTTCACGTAAAATAAGCAACAAATCGAGGGGTTGAATCGGTCACATGAAGAATCAAACTTTGAGCCATAAATTCGCTGAATAACTTTACGACTTAAGAGCCTCGCCAGAAATGAAGCGCCACACCCACGTTCAACAAAAGAGCATGAATTCAACCGAAGAAACTTGAGACACCAACGACCACCGTTCAGTTGGACGCTAAGACATTGCCCAAGCTACCCACGCAATCTTTCTATCCGAAGAATCAACACCGTTTGAAGAATTTGACACGGAAGATTTCCATAGTCTTCAACACAGCCTTTTGGAACCTTAAAGATTGACATATATAACATTGGAGAGGCCCAAACGGATATAAGAAGGTCAAGTCTCCGCCTAAGGAAAGGTTTTTAACCCTTCCATTAGATACCCTGGCTTGGAGATTGTTCACCAAGCCACCCAAGCCGACTCCGAGACATACACTCCCCAACCCGTCACAACCAAGATAACGAAAAGAGTGTTCCAAACACACACCCGATCCTATCCCGCCGGCCTGCACAACAACATTTTGAGAAACCCCGACACCCAAGACTTGGCTCCATTAGCAATGTTGCTCTTAATACCCGACTCAAGATGGAAGCAATTAAGAACTTAACAATATTATAATAAGATTCTGTCGACCACTCTCCATGAACATGGCATCGTCAGCATAAAAAAGATTAGAAATATTAACCGATGCCATGCAATTGCAAACCTTTAAACACCCCACATCTACAACACGGAGAAAAGAATAAGTAACGACTCCATAATAAGAATGAAAAGATAAGGGGCCAACGGATCACCTTGTTTCAACCCACAACAAAAAGGGAACTCGGACGTTGGGCTACCATTAACCAATATGGAAGCCATGGAGGAAGTAAAAGTACCACGGATCCACCTACACCAATTCGGCCCAAACCCAAACGCATGAAGAATATCCAAGAGATAAACCCACCTAGAACCGAATCATACCCTTAGCAAAATCAACCTTAAAAAACATAGCTTGCGTCTATTTTCTCTACACCAGTTTAACATCACATTTAAGATAAAAGGACCGTCCAATATGTTGTCTATATAGCCACCATCAAGGCCGATTGAGTCTCGGAAACTAAATCGGATATAACAGTAGCCAAACGATTAGCTAAGACTTTCGTGATCACTTATAAACGCATCCAATCAAACTGATAGGCCGAAAATCATTAACGAACTTAGCATCATTAACTTTAGGAATTAAGGCAATGGAAAGACGAGTTACAACCCGCCTTGGAAACGTACCAGACTTAAAAAATAGTCGGACCGCAACGCAAAAAACCGCTCCGACAAGACCTCCAATACTTTCTAAAAATTCAACGTATAACCATTCGGGGCCAGGAGAACTTATTCCTCGCCACACAGTTCCAAACAGCCCACACGAATTCCGTCCCTCGATACAGCCCTAATCCTGCTCATCCCCCTGATCCGAATATAACCATTATGAAAAAGGACATTAAGTTTTGAGACGATCATGACACGGTTGCTAAATCGAACTTCAAAGTGATTCTTAAATGCCTCCTTCACAATACTACGGATCAGTACACAAGTGCCCACAACGAAAACACCACAGATCGACAACTGAGACCTTTTCTATTAATAATACCAGAAAGAATTTAGAAATTCTCATCTCCTTCGATACCCATTTGATTTTTAGATTTTCCTGAACCAGATCCTTACCTCGCAAAAGTTTTAATATCTTGCAGCCGGACCGGTTTAGATCCATCGATTGAGAAGGATGTCCATCAGAAACGTTTTCCCTTTTCCAAGTCTTTATCAATAGAGATCAAATCAATTCTGTAGTGAATTATCTTTGCGTTATGAAAGAAACATTTAACTTTAACCCATAAACGAATAATAGACTTAAGGACTTGCAATTTCTTCTTGTACCTAACCATAGCATTGTAATCATAATGCGAAAAACAGACCACTGCATGCTCCACCATCGAATCAAAACCTTCCATCCTTAACCAAGATTGATAGAACCGAAACGGAGTCGGACCAAAATCAGACAAAACTTCCCTCAAAAGAATAGGACGATGATCGGACAAGTGACGGTCAAGACACAAAGCTGAAATAGACGGATAAAGCGAGATAATACCTTCCGTAACAAGAAAGCTATCTAATTTACCATTTTGGAGCTGAGGGATGCGACCAAGTAAACAGTAGCCCTTCCAACTTGACATCGTACAAGACCAGAACAACACCAATAAACCGATCAAAACACCGAGCACTAGAAACATTGAAAGAACGAAACCAAGTCTATTCATCCATAGTCCGAACGTCAATTAAAGTCACCCATAGATAATAGCTTCGCTCTGTTCCCATCTCCGTACAAAGATTAGATAAAAAATCCCAAAGAGCCCTTTTGCTCCCAGGCTGTTGAGGAGCGTAAACCGCCACCAAAAGAATCTTGACATTACGAGGTAACCATGTGCCGTAAATAGCTATAAAATTATCAGAAATAGTAGCGCCATCTTTCTTGAAGATAGAATCCTCCCAATTACCAAAGAATTACCACCAAAATTCTAATGAGGTCACTGGCAACAAAAACAAAGTTTGAATTCGCCCTAGGAATTTACGTCCAATGAGAACATACAATCCATTCTTTGTCTCTTGCAACGCTAAAAAATTGATCCTATGCTTACAATTTACTCCTTAAACCCCCCTCCTTTTCGTCTTGTCCCAAGACCTTGAATAATGAGAGAAATAATATTCTTAAACACAATCTTCGATCACCTTGTGAGCAATAATGCGTTCCAGTTTCTTTCAACACCCATCCAAATTAAACCATAGAATGTCCAACCGAACCATGTCATCCAAAATGTCAAGAATAGAGCCACCGTTATGAACTTTATGTGAAAAGGAAGAAACTGATTCTCCATTAGAGGAATCATGGACCTCCTGTGAATGGTCCATAACCTTAGCATCCACCCTAGGCATATTCACCATGTCTTCTCCATTAGTAGGACCATCTTCACAAATCTCACCAACATTAGGACGAGCGTCCACAGAAGTTATTAGGGGTAAAACCAGGAGGATGCGATAAAGAGGTACTCGCATCACGAACGCCTTTAGCGGGAAGTTTATTCAATAAATCATAAAAACCAAACGGATCCTCTGATTGATGTTTGTCCGTCTCCTTACCATGACCATCAACATTACATTCATCCACATTATCACTGAAAATTGTCTCGGAAACACCATCCACATTACATTCATCATCTGACTCGACATCACTATTCTGCGCCCCATCATTAAGAATTTTTAGCCCATGCTTTGATTCATCATCCGAGGTATAAACAACTCCTTAGGTTCCAAGAAACTCGGATCCAAATAAAAAGTTCCTTCGACCGAGCCACCAAACACCTTGCCTTTATAAATCCCTTGAATTCTCAATAAAGATTCTGGTTGTTTTGTTAAGAAGCACAAGCCGCTATACTAGCAAAAGAAGGAGCCAAAATTATCCTCGATTATCCAAGCCTCACCCCATTTGTTACCAATCTTGGCAAACGTTTCCTCGAGACCAATCATTAAGTGGATACCTTCAATTTCCACACCAAAAAAAAAAGAAAAAAAAAAAAAAAAGAAAAGAAAACAACACGTTCATCACTAACAGAATCATTATAGGCATTAAGAAGCGTACAGAACCAAGTTAAAGCGCCTACATGATTCAAAAACTTTGCTTGTAACCCTCGTTATCCAATTCTATCAACACCCAAACCCACCTAACTATAGACAGCTTCACAGCTCAAAACCTTCTTAAGCTAATAGAATCGTAGGTTAGGAATGGAGTTAATATCTTTCACACGCCCCATGACATGACATGAGAGGTCACGTTCAACAACACAAGAATCATCCAAAACCAACGCCGGTGAGGAAGATACATGAGCAACAGAGGCAATCAATGGTGGAAAGTCTCTAGCAGCAGAAACAAATGACCCAAATGTACCATGCGCATTGGATTGAGAAGGCCCCAATGGTTTTACAGGTTTGTTGCGGACTTCAAAACGGGCAACATTGGCATGGAGATGGAAACGACCAATCCAAATCGTACAAAGATTTCCAACCAAACGATCTAAATCGTTAACACGAATAAACCTGACAAAAGCAAAACGTTTACCTGCTTTGGATCTACGATTAGGAATAAAAACGTCTATCACCTTCCCATACCCCCCCACCCTCCCGCAAACCTCCACAATTCCTTCGGACCCAAGAATTATCAGGAAAAATTGGTTACAAAATAGATTTAGAAATACGAACAGCTGGTCTCCATTAGAACGTTGAACATCCTGGTGACCAAACCTTAAAAGAAACCGCATACGACAAAACCCTAAAAAAAATGATTGAAAGGAGATCAAATAAAAAAGGATTGAAAAGAAAAACAATAGGGTTTAAATGACAGCGAGATTAAACGGAAACAGGAAACGTAGTCTAATTGATTTAAAAGATGAGAAATAACAAATCTAAATTACAAAAACCCAAGATGAAACCCCGCATAACACGCTCGATATGAGATTAGACAATCAATGATTAATCCCAATTTCATGGTATATAACAGGAATTCAAACAAAAAGAAAGAATGAATTTAGATTGGTAATTTAGTGGATTTTGAAAGTCATCTTTGTTAGAAGATGTTCATCAATTAGGGTTTTTGAATTGGGGGTAGAGAGAGAATTTGGTCAAACACTTATTAACCATAATCATATAATAATAAGGCATAATTGCCGGGCTTTTTGTAAGTCCGAACCGGACCGAAGACCGAAAATAAGGAAATGATGGACCGAGGAGTGGATCGAAATAGGTTCGGTCCTGGTCCGTTCGGACCGTTTCCACGATGTTGTTCCGTCTGTCCGCCGTGTCTGTTTTTTGCTACCCAATCTATAATATCTATACCATAACATTTAAAACATTTTATTTATGGAAGGCTTAAAATTTTGACGACCCGAGTCACCTAAATGAAAGCACAATAATCCAACTACTGGTCACTTTTGTTCATTTCTACAACCAAATACATATACAACATTTTGATGTGAACTTTTTAAGAATAAATTTCAAAAAGCAAAACTCGTATTCAAAACAAGTAGCCTACGAACAAGATTCGTTAAACAATATTCGTTTCGAACACGCTCCTTTGCGCGAATACTATGTAATATTAGACGATGTAGCACTCGGCAACTAATGACAAAGCATGTTTTATTCCATGTCACACATGTAAAGTCCACCTCAACTCCACCTAGTATCCACCTAGGCATGCATCATTGACCCAAAAATAATGGCAATATCAAAACTCTCTTCACAACTTAAACACCAAACGCTAAATCTATCAACAAGCAACGAGCTCTAATCTTCATCAAATAATTCTCGATCCAACGATAACACTTCACAAAATTTTTATGTGATTCATTTTCTAGATTTAGGAATCGACCACGTGTTTATGTGATTCAGTTTCTAGATTTAGGAATCGACCACGTGTTTTAATTTATATCAATTTCTATATAAACGAAGAATTAAATGTTCACTAAAGAAATTTATTTTTTTATTTTTGCGATGTTCATGATTTATGGATTCTTTATGATTGACACTCATATATGCAATTTAGCTCATATATATCTTAGAGAATTATATTACAGTTACAATGATTATAGGTTAGACATAGCAAAGGTGACTTGGCAAATTTTGTGCACTCTTTACTGAGAAACTCACCTCACGGTGAGTTTTTATTTATGTGGGCTTCATTTCTTTTTTATTCAGTAAATAGTTAATTGGCTGTGAAGTGTGTGTGGGTATTTAGTGTGGTATAAATTTATATAAAGTGTGTATCGTAATGAAATGTGAGTTTTATTGTTGAAAGGTGAGTTGTAAAGTGATTTTTTATTAAAGAAGAATCAGATAATGATGGGATTATGAAAAGAAAACTTGCATTAAATTTGACGAGGAGGTTGAATTGAATTTGGTCGTAGAAGAAATTATTGATTTGAAAAGGATGTTAGATAAGTCAAATGAAGCCCCTTTTAGGTGACTTTCAACCGCAAAAAAATACGTAATCTATAACTCGGCAAAAGTTCATAGACCCAAAATTTAGCATAGATCCAATGAACCAATTATAGCCACTCATTTTTTAATCAAAATAATAAAAACCCACTTTTCACCTTTTTTTTTAAAATTAAATATCTCACAAACCGTTAATCGTTACGCAAAGCAAAACATACCATCGCGACGAGAATTAAATCATCTTTCTATAGAGGGGCACTTCTATATACTTTCGACGAAATTTTTTTCGAATTTTTTTTAGATAATCAGATGTGATTTTATGAAATCACATGTGATTTTATGAAATCACATGTGATTTGTATCACAAATCACATGCGATTTTTTCAGACGTGACTGAAAAAAAAAATCGAGAAAAAAGTTCTTCGAAAGTATATCGAAGTGGATGTCTACTGAAAGATAAAAAAAAATACTCGTCGCGATGGTGTATTTTTTGTCGTTTGACGATTTACCGTTTGCAAGATATTTTATTTTTAAAAAAGAGGTGGAAAGTGGGTTTTTATTATTTTGATGAAAAAATGAGTGGCTAGGATTGGTTCATTGGGTCTATGCTAAATTTTGGGTCTATGTTGATCTCAACTCTCTATAACTAATAAGGAAATTATTTTCAGATGGTCGGGTATCGTCGTGTCATGGCTTCAAGTCGTGAGGAAAAAGTTGTGTCTCGTCAATGTCATTACTTTTTTCCATGACACCACTCTTTCAGATGGCACCAAAACCTTCTCCCTCGTTGGCATCACAAAATGTAAACAAAATAAGAACTAACGGTGTAAAGAAAATAGGGACTTAAGTGCAAGAAAAACATTAACAAGGGCAAATAATGTAAACTTATATAACAATAAGATATAAAGTGAAAAAAATTAAAAATATAAAAATTCCACCTTCTTCCTCCTTGGCCTTCTTCCTCTTTATACCTGCAATTTAAAAAAAAAAACTCTCATTACAAAACAAACACAAAATCACAATACCAACTTGAAAAACAAAAAAAAGGGAAAAATTCTTTGGCGTGAGCTGGTTGTGTCGGCGTGAGGGCTTATGGCACCAGGCTCGGTATCATTGGGGCGAAGATTTCTTGGGCTGGTGCCATGGCGCATCGTACCCTCCTCTCTCTAAGACGTAAAGATCTGCGAAGTATTATATTTGTAATAGCTTGTTTTATTTAAAACTTAATTCTAATAAATGAATGTTTGATTTACATTATATTATAATTAGGTTATAAGTTATAATTATAACTCTTAATTAAAACTCAGTCTCGTATATGTTAACATTTTATCAAGTACACATTTTTCGATACTTTTTTTAATACTCATCATCACCTACCACTTTTTTATCTTCTCTCCCACTTTCTTCTCTCCCACTCAAACACATATCTATCTCTTTCTCTCTTTATTAAAACTCAGTCTCGTATATGATAACGTTTTATAAGTCGGGACAAAGTTCAAAAGCCCGATCTATGGTTGTTGAGCTTGTTGGAGGAAGGTCATAATGCTAATGTAGCTTGGATCTTAGTCGTGTATCTTTCTAGGAAAACACCGGGAATTAAGGAGCAAAGTGAGATTTGTGGAGGTCAGTTTGTGACCAATATTGGAAAAGCATCGGGTTACTGTAATGAAAGAGAATTAACTAAGTGTTCGGAGCCTGTGAAGAGTGAGACTTGGGAAGATAAGATGTTTGGAAAGTCATTTGATAGGACGACCAAGAGGTTGAACCCACCAAAGCCAATGGAAGCACCACCTCGAGCGAAAAACATGCAAAGGAATGAGCTGAGTGGTTTGGATTCGAGTTAGGGAGATTGGAACACGAGTTTAAATGAGATTGAGCGATGGGACATGTGGAGAGATTCAATGCTAATGAGGAACGGCTACATACTTGACTATTCATTGTCGATTATCCATCGTTTGGCCTATAAAGTCGGCTACACCATCCATACCGCGTATGATCCACCAAACGTGTCACCTTACCCTTATCCCTATGTGCCTTACCCTCACCCTTACACTCATTACCCCGGCATGGGTAATCCGTCATACGGCGGAGAAGGATTTGGAGCACCGGGTAATGCTTATTTGTTTACAGGTGTTATGCAAAATGTTGGAGGAAGCTCTATTGTTCCAAGTTCAGGTTTTGAGATTGGTGGATCGTCAAGAGGAGTGTAAGAGGAAGATGATGATGACGAGGAGAATGACGAGAGTGATGCTATGGCACGCTCGAAAGATGTGGAGAGCGACAATGATGATATGGACGATGATTGATTATGATGATCAAGTTTGTATAAAGAACTCTTATGTGTCGAATATTATTATCTTTTCGATATCCTCGTACTATTGTCTATTAGGATGCTAAATTATGTTTTAAAACTAATTCTGTTCGGTTTGTAATTTACAAGGTTATAGATAGCGTGAGGCGTGGTGTGGCGGCATAGCTAGCCTCAAGCTTTAGCGTAAGGCATAGCGGCATGGGTTTTTAAGGCGTGACTTAAAGAGGCAACAAATATTTATAGATTTATAGATTTATCTCATATTTCATAATTATATGAGTGATAAGCATTAGTAAATCCAATCCCAAATCCAAAATATTAGTAAAATTCCAAATATTAGTAAATCTCTTAAACCCTTTAAAAAAACACACCACGCCTTGCACCTTACCCGTCTTTTCACGCCACGCCTAGAGCCAACGCCAATGTCCATTTCAGAACTTGAAGGCTACGTCTCACGCCTTTTTTTTGAACGACAACTTTATTAGAAAACACTAGCAAGGAGCTAGAATTACAAAGAAATCAAAATAGGGTGTTGAAGCCAACTAACCCAACTAAAAGAACTACTACATCTAGATTGACACCATGTAAAAGAACGAGTGACAATGTCGTCAAAAATAACATCTTTTCGAGGAAGTTGATCCGAAAACAAAAGGTGGTTCCTATAGTTCCATATACACCAC
>BQNB010026794.1:0-50772 GCA_026074375.1 Tanacetum coccineum | reverse complement strand
ATTTCATTGTTAAAAACAGCTTTAGTATGTTCAAACCCCCATTTACCTTTTGTACGAACATCAGGTGTTGTCCTCTTCTTCACCACAGAGTCAAACTAGGCGAGGTGGAATTTAAGATTTTTAAGGCTTGCATTCACTAAACTCACCTTAGGTAGTTCACTAAAAACTTCCACTTTGATAGGTGGTTGATTAGAAGATTCAATGGTAGGATTGGATATACGAAACCAGAAAGCTTGTTCATCATCCAATTCTTGCTGTGAAGTAAAACGTTTCCTAAATTCTTCAGATAGTCTATTTAATTTTTCATAATCAATAGGTTTATGAGAAATGTTTTTTTAATAATATCTGGATCCTTTCCTTTTTCAAACATTTTTGATCGACTCTCTTCTTCCAAAATCAAAGTCTCTTCATCATCAATCATAGGCATAGCAACATGTTTAGTAGAAATAACAATACCATCATACAAGGTTGTTTTAATTCGCTGAGCTTTCTTAAGATAAAATGGATTTTGATAACCTAGAGTTTGTTTGTGTATATTATCATAAAAGGCTTGAGGCTTTGTTAACATGTGCACTGTTTAAGCAGATTAACCCACTTTGTAAATAATATTATCAAGTTCCTTTATATTCTTTTCCAAATCAATTTTGTTTTCCATATATTTATCTTTCTTTTCTTTGGATTCACTTTTAAAAACAGTGAATGTTTGCAATAAACATTCCTTTTTTTTTATTTGTTTAGAAAGATTTTGCTCAAGTGAGTCAACTTGTTCTTTCAGTGCAAGCTTCTCTTTAATCATATCATCCATTTAAGAATCAATCATTTTTTCACGACTGCTTAAATCAATATTAAGACGTTGTTCAAAAGTTTTGACTCGTTCTTTATATCTCTCTAGCTCAGCGGTTACTGATTCATTATTATGTTCCTTATTAGCCTTTTCCCAATTATTTACATGATTAATCATTTGTTTTGACATTTGTTCAATCATAGATAAGATCATTGAATCTTGTTGTGTCTGCAAATTAGTATCTTAAACATTTGCCTGTTGTGTTTCTTACAAATATTGAGAGTATGGAATGATATTGCTATCACTATGTATCTCATTATCTGTAAAATCCACAACTGGTGGTTGTTCAAAATCCTGCATTGCATGCACACCTTGATTTTCCATATCATTAAGATAGGTTTCAGAATGAGGTACCTCTGAGATAACGTCAGAACCATAGTTGGAAATGTTGGCCATGAGAACTGCTTTTGCATTCGAGATATCATCACAGTCAGAATCATAAGTATCAAGATCCTCAGTCTGAAAAGCAGCATTGTTTGGAATGATTGTATGAACATCTTGACCGTCTGGAACCCCAGGATCTGCAAGAAATACGAGTTGCTCTTCATCCAAAATTTGTCCAGCTTCCCGAGCTTCAGCTAACATTGCTTTATCCTTATACCATGCTACATTCCTTGGACGCTTAGGCTGAGTGCATTGCCTAGCCATATGTCCTTCACCTTGACAGTTGTAGCATTTAACAACACTTGCTTGTCCACTTGCATTGTTTCCCCCAGAACCAGTAGCATTACTCTTATAAACAATACTTGAATAACCTTGCCCTTGTCTCCCCTAAACTTGTTGCACTGTGACCCTGCCATTTTAAATAGTGGCTTTGTTTCTTGGATTCGATGAAATTCCAAGTTGATTATTAGTTGAGGGGAACCTTGAGGAAGCTACAGCTGTTAGAAAAGCCATTGCCTTGTTGAGACAATCAATTGGATCATCTCCTGGAGAGAATACAGGAACAACAAAACCTAAGTCCACAAGAGGTGACTCAGTCATTGGTTGTGTAGAAACTTGAGGTGATTGATAAGCAATTGTTGGAACAGATGAGGTTTGCTGATTCATTTGAGACTGATATGGATATGATGGCAGAACAGATGAATGATTGAATTGAGGTTGTGATGGATAAGTAGATGAGTAATGTTGATTGGGATGAATTGATCCGCACTGAGATGGTGAAAACTATTGTTGAAGCTGAGGATTGTTGTATGAAGACTGATAAGTGTTAAAGTGAGGTGGTGTCATGTGCTGATTTGCAAAAAATGCAAGTGGATCTTGATTGCGTTCACGCAGAAGACGGATTTCATTTGCATAGAGTTCGTGTTGTTCAAGATATGCATGAAGCTGATCAAAGTTGGTAGTATGCAAACCCTTTACGAGCTTGACATTAGTCACAAACTTACTCCATTCAGGTAGAAGATTGTTTAAGAATTTGGTATTAACTTAAAATTACTCAATTTTCATGTTGTAAATGTTCATGTCATTAATCAGATGAGTGAATCTCAAGTAATACTTATGAAGAGATTCCTCCTTGATGTGAGTAAACTTATCAAATGCATCATATAGTTTACACTTTCTTTCCTGCTTAGTCAAAGAGGTACCTTGCATCAATAATTGAACTCTCTCCCATAAATCCTTAACAACTCTGTGATGATTCACTAGTGAATAGATATTAGCTGGTAGACCTTGAAGAATGATATTGGTTGCCTTTATATCATAATCAGCTTGAATTTTCTTAGCAGCAGATAATTTAGCATATTTCTTTGTTCTGGTTACCCCTTTCTCTTCAATAGTAGGCCAAATGAGTGGACCGTTTTCAACCGATTCAAGTATCATTCTTCCATGCTCTCTATTTTGCATGTATAACTCCATTCTACTTTTTCAAGAAGCATACAGGTCCTTGTCCAACATTGGTGGACGATTGTCAGCACCGGAGAGTATCATGTACTCAGCAAGAGTATTCTTTTGTCCAAGTGAAATAATTGAATCCATTTTGATTTGATGTTATAAGATTACTTGTGGATCGAACGGTGATTGAAAGTAATTGTGTTTTTAGTGAGTTGTCTTTTGAGTGTTTGTAAGTCTTGAAATAATAGGAAATACAACCTTGATAAAACCAGGAAGACAATTGAATGTTTCACGGGATTTTACAAATCAAAGAGATAAACCGTATAATTTACTTTAGCAAATTTGAGCTTTAAACTTTAGTTCAAGTGAATTAATTCTCCTTATGGAAGTTGTTAAATCGCCTTCTTAAAGAAAAATTGTTAATTCGCCTCCTAAGGAAAGTTGTTAAATCGTCTTATGAAGAGAATTATTTATTCACCTTATACTGAGAGTTTGTTAATTCGCCTTGTACTAGAAGATTGATAAATCGCCTTGCAAAGGAAAGATGATAAATCGCCTTGCAAAGAGGAGATGATAAATCGCCTTGTAAAGGAATCTGCTAAATCGCCTTGCAAAGAAAAGATGATAAATCGCCTTGTGAAAGGATCTGCTAAATCGCCTTGCAAAGAAAGTTGCTAAATCGCCTTGCAAAGAAAAAGTTGCTAAATCGCCTTGCAAAGAAAGTTGCTAAATCGCCTTGTCAACTCTCCTTGATAACTCGCCTTCACCTGCAGATTGCTAACTCGCGTTCTACTAGACGAAACTCAAAATTTTCAAAACACAAAAGGACACACTTTTGATCATTTTTTTCCTAAAATTTCTTGTACAACTAGTATTACTAAACTTATAGGTACCTTAAAAATGCAAAATTTATGGTTTTTAAACCAAAAATTTGAAATCAAGAACTGTACTTTCTAAGACTTTTTCGAACATAAAAAAAATGCAACAAATGATGAATATTACTTGAATTCTAAGCTTGTACACCTATATCCTAAAGATATTAAATCAGATTTACCAAGGTAAATGATCCTTTAGTGTACACAAAAGCTTCGATCAAAAGAAACAAGAAGAAAGGTACGAAATAAAAAAACAAAACAAGAAACAAAACACAAACACTAAACAAATCACTTCATGGCTCTTGATACCAATTGTAGGATACTAGTAATCTATAACACCAAAGAACAATAAAGAAATATAGAGAGAGAAAGTGGATGGGAGGATGGTTCTAGTGAGAGAAAGTAACAAATAAAGAAAGATTAGATTATATGTAAGAAATAAACCAACCAACACCCTCTCCATGTGTGGAGAGGGTATAAATACATCAACCTAAGGCCGGCCATAGGCTTAATCATGGGCTTTCCATGTGCCTTTGGCCCGGTTAGATTACTACTATTACATATGATTACTCTACGAGCTATGACTAACTATATTGGAAGTGACCGATACTTTTTGTATTTCTAACAAGAACTCATGAAATGCTTGCGGATTCGCTAACTAAAGGTCTACCACCCAAAGAATTTCAAGGCCATTTTGCCAAAATGGGTTTTTGTCAAGACCTTACATAATGTTGGAGTTAGTGCACTATTTCATGATAACGTTTAACTTCAACACAAGCGCTTTAAGACAACATCCTTCACCATAATGTCTAGTTTGTCTATATTTACTTTGATTTGTGTACATTTATGTTTTATTATAGACAAACGTATTGGTACCACATTATTTCATTGTTATTTTGTCTTAATGAAATCATATATTTCAGATCAGTACCATTAGTATAATGGATGGGGGTCCCGTGTCAAACGCGACACGTGTGACTGTATCCTTTTGCTTTGGTGCTATTATGGAATTATGATAATTTCTTATAAACTTGTTATTGGCCAGTATAAATTTTCAAGTTTATGTATACATACAAATGGTCCCACGGCCAAGTGGGAGAATGTTAGAATAATCTCTTAATTATTATGGCCTTAACAATTTGGACCTTGAACTATGCCTTAATGACATTATATACCCTAACTAACAATTGACAGGTATTTGATAGAAATAAGTGTCATAACTATATATCCTTGGGTGTGGTCATTATCCTGTATTATGTCACATAGAATCTCTCTCAATCAAACACCATAACTATGGAGAAATCCCTCCATCGGATTGGTGACTTTACTACCAGAATTGACAAACCCTAACGTCATGGCTTCATCCAATCCTAATCCATCATCAAGTAAGCTCTTCTTTGATGTTATTGTTATAATTACATGAGATTGATCCTGGTATGTTTAATTAATCTAACACGATCACCTTGTAGCTTGTAACTGGTCTAGGCGGGATTAATCGGATTGGCAAATCTGGCAAAATTTGGGTATTTTCGGCAAGTTTTGTGTAATTTCGGCGAGTTTTAGGTGTTACTGGCAAGATTTTTTTCTAAAAAACAAATTGTAATAGATTTAAACATGTACTATAATCATTTTTGCAAGCTTAACCACCGTTTACGGTGAGTTTTAGGTACTTCCGGCAAGATTAGAAGGTTTCCGGCAAGTTTAACCACCTTTGATCGCCGTTGACCACGGTTGGCCTAGTTGTTTGACACAGTTACATAGATAGGCAAGGTCGGTGGCCTTGTAGCGCCTAGGCGGCGATTAATCGGCCTTATAGACCTTTTTCTGCAACACGGCCTAAAAGAGACTTAATTTTGGGTTTTCTAAAATTACAAATCATTTGGTTGTAGTGTTTTCGGTTTTGGTTTTTCACATTGAATCTGTTCGGTTTCAGCTTTTCTTACTTGACAACAAGCGAATTTCATCTTGTATAAAGCTTATGATTAAATTTTCAAGCAAAAATATTTAAACAAATATGAACATTAACATAATATCATAGTGGCCTTGTATTCTTGCACACAAATAATATCATGTTAATTCTAGAGCTCTTCATGGGTTAATAGAAAAAAATGGCGGTAAAAGGGTTGCATTTAAAATTGATATCTAGAAAGCCTACGTAACAATAATTGGAAATTTTTGGATAATGCATTTAAAAAGTTCAAATTTCATTAAAAGATGTATAATTGGATCATGGCTTGCGTCTCAACTCCTTCCTTTACTATAAGTGTCAATGGTGACAAATGTAGGTTCTTTAAGGGAGCTAGAGGTCTGAGACAGAGAGACCTCATATCTCCTTATATCTTTACTTTGGTGATGGAAGTTCTTACTTTGATGATGGAGAGGAAAATAAATCAGTAACCCTAGTAAATTATCATAAGTATGAAAAGATTTCAAAAACTTACTCATCTTTGTTTGCAGATGACCTAATTATCAGTGCCATAAGTAAGAGATCGGTTTAAATAATTAAGTATGCTCTTGATGAATTCAACAGTTCTTCAGGGCTTATTCCTAACCCAAGCAAAAGCACAGTCTTTTTTGGAAGCCTTGGAGATACTGAAAAAGAAGAAGTTTTAGAAATAATGCCATTCATTGTGGGGTCATTTCCTATAAGGTATTTGGGAGTTTCTTTAATTACCATAAGCTTGATTGTGAAACAATATAAAAGTTTGGTAGATAAAAGTAGAAAAATAAGTGCTTGCCATTTGGTGGTAAGTTGCAACTGATCTCTGCTATCCTCTCATCTATACAAGTTTATTGGTCAACAGTATTTGTGCTTCCTAAAACTGTTATTAAAAATAAGGTATTTGGCAGCGCACCACTCTTGAATTGGTTTTTACCAATTTTAGATTTTGGTCTATAAATACCCTCTATTGGTCTTTGTATTCCTCACCTCTTGCTATTCTTTCTTTCTCCTCTTTTGGGCTTTACTAGTCTAAACGTTACGAGGCACATCGTCTGTTCGCACATGTAACGTCTCTCGCTCGCGCTACCCGTCTAAGTCTAACACCTCTTGTGTTCTTAATCTTATCATCTATCATCTATCGAAGAACACATCTCCGCAAGAGAGACACACAAGTACTTAATCCAGACTTGTGTGTTAGTAGTCGGGAGTCTTTTTTCTCATACCCTTTGTTGATAGAAATAATGCCTAAAAACATTATTAATATTTTTCACATCTTTACGTTTTGATAATCACAAAATATAAAAACGTTCAATGTAAAATTAAACAGAAACAAGTAATTAGTAGTAAATTTTCATATCGAAAATTATATCACTTAAAGGTATGAATAAATAAATGCTTAATGCATTTTATGATCAAAGGAAATTTTTATTCAACCTCACACTTTTATAAAATGTTGTAAACATTTTTATAAACTCATTACAAACTTTTCTACAATTAAAAGAAATGTTTTATTCAAAATAAACATTTTGAAATTCAAATTTTCAGACCTAAAACGGCTAAAAAGTTCCAGAAAATTCTCTCTACACAAAAGGACAAACTCGGGAGCGCCCATTCTAGGGCGGCCCCCTTAAATACCCGGGCGGCCCCCTTATCTTTAAGGGGACCGCCCATAGGTAGACGCTCCTCCAGAATGTCATATATATACTGGACTATTCCCAACTATTTTCTCACCTTTTGCACTCATTCTTTCTGATCAAAAACAGCCCATCACATCTCATTAAAATCCTTTAATCATTTAATCATAAAGCTTTGTTTCCAAGTGATCCAAGCTCAAATCCTCAAGTGCAAGAGAAGAATACTTCCTACCATCAAGTGAATAAGTATTACACATTTGTGTGTTGTTGCAATCTTATTGCATCCATATCATAACTTATAAATCATTTGTAAATCTTGTAAAGTTGTGTAGTTGTTAGATCTTGGTGATTGTTGTAAGTATAGTTAGATCTTGGTCATCTTTCCTAGTAGTGTTAGTTAGGTGTGATTATAGTAGGGATGAGCAAAAGAACCAAGAACCGGATCGGAACCAAGAACCGAACCGGAACCACGAAGAACAGAACCGGAACCAGAACCATAGGTTCCAGTTCCGGTTCTTGAATTTGACATTTTTCGGTTCTTGGATCGGTTCGGTTCGGTTCCACCGGTTCTCGGTTCCGGAACCGAATACCCAATTATTCTAAAAATATGTAATTTTTCTCATACTTAAATTATACGTACCATAAAAAATCTCTAGTAGCCTACTTTCAAATATACAGCCAAACACCTTGAACCCTAACCATTAATCCATTGAAACATAAGAAACTAAATATCATTATCAAAACAATGAAAGTAAGTTTAGTTTTATGTCGATTCATATTGATTTTGCTAGTTCTTTCACGAAGCTCAGTCAATAGTATACTTGTGTATATGTTTTTGTTCCATCTCAGTGTTGCCATATTTATTATAAGTTACTTTAGTTTAGTTATTTTCCTACATGTGGATAACTAATAGGCATTGGAAAATTATTGTTAACTGGATACGGTGCAGAATTTAATTTAAAACTATGTATATATCGTGTTTAGTTACAATTGGATGACTAATTAGTGTTATATGGATCGCTTTATTTGAAACCCATGCAAAGTAACAAATAAGTGCTAGAAAAACGATACAACCGTATGATTTTTTTTTCTTCAAGAAAATCGCTTCTTATCCGGGTAGACCCAAAGAACCGGAACCGGAACTGGAACCGGAACCGGAATCGAAAAATATATTTGGTTCGGTTCTCGGTTCCTACTTTTCAGAAAATTTGGTTCTCGGATCCGTCGGTTTCGGTTCCAATTCCATCGGTGATTAAGTCGTGAATAAGTTGTGTAGTCGTGAAGCAAAGTTGTGTAGTGAAGTTGTGAAGTTGTGATAGATTGGTTCTAGCTAAGATTAGAACTCGACATCTAGCTTAGTGTCGGAAATCAAGATAAGCGAAAGTTGTGTAAGGTTTTTTCCGCCATAAGGGCGCTTGTTGACATAGTGAAGAAAACTCTCGAGTTAGGTGCTCGAGGAGTGAAGTAGGGCGAAGAGGTGCTTCGTAACCGAACCACTATAAATCTTTGTGTTGTGGTTTGGTCTTTCTAACTCTTATCTCTTATAGATAACTTAGTAGTGTCAAACCTAAATTCTTGTTCTCCTTAATATTGGTAAAAACAACGTAAGTTTTCTTTTACGGTGGTGGTGTGTCGTGTCGGTGTCCGAGATAAACTTTTGTATTTAGCTGCCATTGTAACCATAAACTAGTTTTGATTTTTAGCAACTATCGAAAACAGATTGTTGCAAAAACATCTTCAAAGAAATTCGATTTGAGTAATTTTTGTCGAAAGTAGCTACCGACGAAGACATCATGACGGGATGGATTTATTTGATAAAATTCTTTTAACTTATTCACGGAAGGATGTGAACTCCGATGGTTTTGTCATTTGGGTCAAGTAGTTAACAAAGGAGTGATGATTTGCACACTCCATAAATTAATTGATACACTTAAAAATATGTGTGTCATGACTATTATATCCTTAATATGTGCACACTCCAATAAATGATATAGGGGTGTAAATGTTAAGACACACACAATTTGAGTGTGCCAATCAATAAGTGGAGTGTGCAAATCACCACTCTTAACAAAGTCAATGCATGAATGTGGGAAAATAAGGGTACATTTGTAAACATGTCGTATAAGGATGAATTTTATACGATACTTAGTATACATGTCGTATTAAAATAGGACTAAAAGTCATGGCTAAAAATAAAACTCTAAAACAATCTAAAATAGAATTAGAGAATGAAGCACTAGAAAATAAAAGATAATTACTAGGTTATAACAAGGTAAGGAAGTAAATGAAGAATGCAAATTATGTTAAGACCTTAAGTTTTTAAAAATGAGAAGCTTAGAAAAGAAATATCTAGGCTAAATCAATTTAATGATAGCAGTCACTCTCTTAAGAAAATAATAAGTTTTCAAAAACCTTCCGGAGATAAATCCGGTTTAGGATTTAACTTTACCAAAGGGTCACCTAGCGAAACCAAACAAGTAAATTTTGTAAGAGCTCAAGAAGTCGAGTCGAAAGAAAAATTGATAAAATCCAGCCCAAACTCAAAACCAAAATTTATACTTATAAACAATACTAAAATTCTTATTGAAAGTGATGATGAGGTAAAACGTTTTTACAAACCTTCCTTAAAACCCGAAGTCGGATTTACTAAACCCACAATGAGGTCTAAAACACCTCCTTCGAAAAGAAAAGAAAACTCTCATCCTCGTTCCAAAACACCTCAACCTAGGAGAGACCAAGGTAGACCAAATTACTCTAACACTAATTACACAATGTGGAATCATCCACAGCAACCAAGCTTTACTCAATGTGGAAGATGTTCACCGTGCATGTGTTCGAATCAAATGCAAAACATGTTCGGAAACAATAACTTCGGACCCATGAAACGATGGGGACCAAATGGCTAAATCATCATATCTTCTGAGGTTAATCATCTACAAGCATCCTTTGGCTTTCGTCAAACAAATTGAAGAACTCATATAGGATTTCCATAACTCCTCATCCTTAAAGCTTGTTACCTTGAAGATTGATAGTCACCTTTTTAGGGGTAACTATATATCAAATAGTATAATAAAATATAAAATATAAAATCCCTGCAAGTCAACCTAGTCAACCCTTTAGGAAAAAGGTCAACAAACTCACGGGTATGATATAAATGATTCTAGGCAAGTGATCACCCGGGTCGTTCTCCCAACAAGGCGTGAAATAGAAAGTCGAAAGTCGGTTTAATATTTGATGTTTGAATAACAAAGAGTTTGATTTAATTTTCAAAATCTACGGGAAAAACGATTAAAAGGAAAGCTACACTAAAAACGAAAGCAAAAACGAAATTTAAAAACGTAAACGGGAATTAAAAACGCGACTCGAAAACCTAAAACGTGCAATTTTAACCCTACCAATGAAAATTTAATTTTCCTAAGTCCTAAATGATAAAAGAAAATTTAAAAAAAAAGAATTATATTTTTTTGATTTTTATTTTATTTAATATGAATTAAAAACAGTTTTAATAAAAAAAATTAATTAAAAATACTAAACGAAGTTGGAAAAATCTGAAAAAAATTCTAAAAAGTAGTTTGAATAAAGCTAAATCTAAGAAAAATAAAAACTTGAAAGGTGCTTAATAAAATAAGCCAGAAATAAGCTAAATGTGGCCTGATATGCTTATTTGTTCAAAGAGGAGTTAAATATTTGATTGTCAAGTTATAACAAGTCCCTATCTGGTGTTGTGGTAGTGAGTGTGTGTGTGTTGAGGCTTTGGTATAAAGGGAGAGGTCACAGGTTCGAGTCCTGCCTCTCCTTTTTTAAAAACACATTTTTTTCTTTTTAGAAACTTATAAAATAAGCTAAAATAACAAACTTTAAAAAAACAACTTTTTACAAATCTTGGAAATAAGCTGGAAATGAGCAAAAATAAGTGACAGAAAGGCTTTTTTAACACTAAATGAAAAAGGGCTAAACTATGGGCTTATTTTAACTAATAAGCACAATGTACAGGCAAATAAGCAAAGATAGTTAACTAGCCAGACCTAATAAGCTATGATAAGCAAAAGTAAACTAGGAAAATAAGCAGAAAGGCACTGAAGAGCTTTTTAAATCAAATAACCACAAGGACAGATTTTAAACTAATTTTAACTTTTTAAACTAAGAATTAAAGCTAATAAGCAATTGAAAATGACAAATAAGCTAGAAAAGATGATAAGCTAAACCTAATAAGCAACTAAGAACAAAAATAAGCAAAAATAATAAGCTGAAAAGCTTTAAAAAGCAAATAAGACAGATTGCATAAAAACAGACAAACAGGCTAACAAGCTACTTTTAAGCCACTTTTTAAAAGCCATAAGCTATCCTTATGGATTAATAGCTTATACCCCTGAAAAGATTATCCAATAAGCTTCAATAATCAGCAATTAAAAATGAGTTTGAAATTAAGATAAGCCATGAAAAAGCTTGATGAAAAAGCTAACTACACTCAGTAGCTGCTGAGTTTTTCAAGGACAAAAGGCTTTTTGCAGCCTTAAAAATAAGCTAGTAAACAAAAGCTAATTTCAAAAACAAGCTCAAACAATTTGAGCTTATAGCACAATGAACTTGTGCTATTAAATTCAGATTCTAAAACAAACTTATATTATCTAGATTTGAAGATCAAAAAGTGGAGTTTATCATTGAAAAACTGAAAACCTGACCAAAGCAGTTTTGGACTAAAACCAAAAATGAAAAACAGACAATGACACTATCAAATGAAATATGTAATTTGAGCTCACTTTGATGCAAAAACCACACCTCAGAAGGATTTTTTATGAAGAAGCACATATAAAGCTGATCTAAAATCACTTTTTGAACATTTTGAACTTTATTGAAAACTATGCAGAAACAAAAAAAAACTTACTAAAAACAATTAAACCCTTGCTTACAATAACTAATGAGGACTAACTTAAAGCTAACTGAAACTAATTTTAAAAACACAAAACACCATAGCAGTCTTAACTCTTGGTTAAGACTGCTAAACCAAACACCCCTTTAAATTCTGAAAACTAACTTAGAAGTTAAAACAGAACATGAAAAGCTATAAACTAAGCAAACAGATTAAGACCAATTATAAGCACCTAATCAAAACCTAAGCAAATAAGCAGATATATCAAATTAAAATTCCACAGATTCAAACATTGATTTCTAAGAACTTTGAAAAAGAGTTTTAAATTTTAAAATCTTTTAAAAGCTGATTTAAACATCATAAAAGAGCTTGTCAAAGTTGGATTTTTTAACCAAAGGACATCAAGCAGTACTAACATGGGTTAGTACTGCTTGTGCCAAACACCCCTTTAAAACTTGATTTTGCATTTTTACACTACTAAAGTTTAAATTAAGCTTGAAAAAGTAAAAAACAGATAAAGCATTAGGTAAATAAAGGACAAATAAGCAATAACTCTCAAAGATAATCACTTAAAATAAGCAGTTTAAAAGCAATTTAAGACAGTTTTAAAGAAAAGACATTAACAAAGAACATTTAAACAATAAGAAAGCATAAATAAGCAATAAATAACATTAATAAGCAACAATAAGCACTAAAAGACAGTAAATCAGCAGTAATAAGCAATAAGCAGTTTTTAAGCAAGAAATGAGAAAAGTAAAGACTTACAAAGCCCTTTGCTCTAAACAAGGGCAAATAAGCTCTTAAGAGCTTTGTCTACAAGCTCCAGCTTATCAAGGATAAGCTGGTAAAACCCATAAGCCCATCCAGGTTTGGCTTATCATCCATATAGCTTTTTTGAGTGATTTTTGGTAAAAAGACTTAAACACTATAAGTTATTGAAAAACTTATAGTGCTTAAGTAAACAGCTTAAGTATGAGATAAAAAGAGCTTATGTGAGCTTATCAAATGTTTTTAAAACATAAATGGCATTAACTTAAAACAGGATTTAACATAAAAATTTAATTTTTTATTAAACTTAAAAACAATACAAAGCTTTAAGAAAAAGTATAATAAGCTAAAAAAACTTAATTATAAGCTGAAAAATTAACTAGATGCCCCAAGGGCTTACAAAGGTCCTATTTATATAGAAATAACTTCAAGGTCTTGGGTCTTCAAATGTGTTAGTTCTGTGAGAGGGTGATAGTTTTGTCATGGGGTGCAGAGGTCGAAACGACAGTGACACATGAATAGTGTCTTGGCGGGAAAACTGTTTTGGTATGATTTGAGATAACAAGGTAACGGGGTTACTGGTGTTATGGGTATAGGGACTAACCACGTTAGTCCTTAAGGACTAACGGTGTAAAACCTTAAGGACTAACGGTGAAATGGGGGTTAAGGGTAATGGGCTTTTGTTTCATGGATTGGGCCGGTTATGTATTAAAGGGTTTAGGTTTTTTATAATGGACTTTTAAATCTTATAAGATTTATAGGTAAAGTCTTAATGGGCTGACCCGGCCCATTAAATGGGTACGGGTTGGCCCATTTAAGATTTCTTCGGATTCGGCTTCGTCTTTGACTTGTTGACTTTGACTTTGACTTTTTACGCTCTTTCCAATCTCGTGCTCGGTTTTGTCCGTTTTGGCTTGATTTTTGTCCTTTAGTGAATATTCGTTACCTGCACAACATAAATCACAAAACAAACATATATTTGGCATTTTATGTCCGTTTTGGTCATTTAAGCTCGTTTTTATAGGTAAAAGGTATGTTTAATTAAACACATACCAAAATCCCCCATACTAAACTATTGTCGTGTCCTTACGCAATGCCATAAGTAAACACTTAGAAAACCAAGAATCTCAATCCCCCTCGACTAATTACCTCGAAAAGTAGCTAAGTGTTCATCAAGGGGAATTAAAGAATCGATGGCTTTGAAAAAACCCCGTTTTGACCAATTTTATAAATCCACACTTATTACCACACATATTTTTGTATTTTTCCTTTTTTTATTTTTTATACTTTTCTTTTTAAGCAACTAACTAGAATGTATGGACTTTCGTTATTTTCATAACTTTAGGGTCATAGAACAAGAAGCACTTTAATCCTAAAATGCCCAAAAAAGGATAAATTCATCGTTCCCGACTTTTCACCCGTCCCAAACTAAGCTTAAAACTGAAATCACCTTTACATACAAGCTAAGATGCTAACACTACTCATACTTGTACCTTGTGAAACTTTTCGCTCCCGACGATTATTATATCTTAGGTGAATGTGCTTATTTCAAATTTCAACCATAGATCAAAAGTTTTGCAAAATTTATATGCTTCACGTTCCACCCAAAAGTAATGAGTTTGAAGGCGAGATCATCCCATGTAACGACTTTCGTCTCAGCACATCCCAACCTTGCGGCTAAGTGACCAGGCTTTTGACACCCCACAGAGACTAGTATCGAGACTCACGGTCCTTCAGTTTTAAAACCTTTGGATTTCCCGTTTATACATAAAATCACAACTTAAAACGAAATAATCTTAGTTCAAAAGCATATTTAAATTTAAGAAAAAGAGATTTTCCCTATATTTATTAAAGCACACATATATTACACTTAATATAATTATTCATCTTTTAAACTAAGGAAATCATCGACCTTTTAGAAGGCTGCAACATCGGTTGTGAGCCGGCAAGATGCAACAAACTTTTATCAGTCTCGAATAATTACTATGTGCCTTATTTAGAAGACTGCAACATCGGTTGTGAGCCGACAAGATGCAGTAAACTTTTATTAGCCCACAGTTTTTATTTTTATTATTATCTCATTTTTTTATTTTTCATCATTTTTCATCTTTATTTTTTTAACATATAATACCACGATATAGAGAAAATTTATTTTTAGAAAATTTAAGTATAAGTTTGAAATAAGAATAAATTATTGTTAGCGACTATACTTCAAAAATCGTTGATTTAAGTTTAATTTTCTAAAAGAGCACGTATTATTAGTCCGGTTAGAAGCTTATGGGAGAAAAAGCCACAAATTACACTTATGAGCTCTTAAGATTTCCAACTAATCCTTGTTTAGCATATAACTCATAATTAACTCTATCATTTCTCGTTCTTCGCAAGTTTAAAATCTTTAATAAAAAGATCCGCGAATGCTTAGTCTAAAAGTTAAGGGACAAGCTAGAGCTCAACACGCTCGATCGAGTCAAAATTTATTCTTATTCTACCCAGCAGGAAAGTCACTATTGTGATAAAACACTTATTTTATTTTTGAAATTAAAATTTTTTTTCATTTTTTTGGTATTTTGGTGGTAAAAACGAGATTACGTGAAAACAACGACTACAGGCATAATCAAATTGATAGATCCCCCCATACTAGAATTGAACATTGTCCCCAATGTTTTAAGAAGGGTCTCTACGTAAATCTAAAGCCGTTTATTAAGTATGCTTAAAGATAAACGTTAGTCGATAAGATTGGATATTGGATTCCCATAATCATGCTAAGGATTGAAGCTCGAGTGAACGAAGGACAAAACCACGAGCACGAGAGGCTTCAAAATCCGAGGCAATCCTAGACAAACATCACAAAACACAAAGCACGAGAAAGGAAGAGGCGAGCCTCCTCACAACACACTTATTCATTACTACTATTATAATTATATTAGGATAAGCATGGGTTGCCACCCACGAAGCGCTAATTTTTGTTAACCGAGTCTTGAGCCTGACTCGATCCCCTATACTTGAGTTGGTCAAGGAGGATAGAAATGGAGAAACGGAACATCCAAGATAGGAATGTCCCCTCCAGAAATCATCATCGGGCTTTTAGAAAAATCAGAAATGATCTTTGAAGGATTAAAGCCCCGATGAGATAAGGTATGAGGAGATTTCTCCTCATTCGAAGCAAGAATACTAGAATTGAAAACTTTGTTCACATTTTCGGACGAAAATGGAAGCAAAGTGTCAAACATTGGAGAAAGGGTGGGAAGGTTAGGTAAAACATTAGGCACATGAACACAAAGTTCTCTTGTCGAATTATCAGAAATATCATCCACCACTTTTGTAAAAACTCCCGTATCGGGCTCGAAGTAAATTCCATCATCCGGCGGTTTCGCAGGAGGACGAGGGGATGATGGAACATCAAAATGAAATGACTCATTTTCATGAAGTGAAAGGGAATCATTGCTAAGCAATTCTTCAAAGAAAAGGATATCCCTTTCAGAGTCATAGTCATCATTCTCAATGCCCGGTGGCATTGAGTCATCTAGAGTAAGAAATAAATCGATCTCCTTTATAAGAGAGTTACTATCCTCAACGGGGATAGGAGATGGAGAGAAAGACTCGATTACAACATCAGAATTTTCAGAATTGAATTCTTCCGGGGGTCGAGGAGCTGAATTACCATACAATAATTTCTCAACAAGACGAATTTCTTCCTCAGGATCAAAGTCGACTTCATTAGTTCCCAGGGAAATTAAATCAATATGAGCGAGTTTACCGAAGAACTCCTCGAGAAGAGAATCAAACTTAGGAGAAGAAATAATCAAAGTGTCTCGATTAAGCAAAGATTATATAAGATCAGACTCGGCATTAAAGTGATGCGGATCTATCTTAGTAGAAATGATTTCTTCATCAGAAAGAGGGTTCGAAAAAAATTTGAAATTTTCTTTCGGAACGTCCTCATCAGAAAATGACTCGTCGTCACTAGAGGAAAAATCGTCGTCAGCATCAAAGAGAAGATTAGAGAAGGTCGTAAAATCATCACAAACTGGCACATCACACTCACTTTCGATATCAAAAAAATCCTCGTACTCACTTGGGATTGGGACAAGGTTCTCAACACTAGACTTTATTAATTCGTCTGATTCCGTTTCTGGAATAGTGCTAAGATGCTCGTCCCCCATACTTAGAGAGTTATCGGGCTCCTCGGTTGGTAAGACGGGTGTGATTGCAATAGTATACTCCTCGTCATCATCATCATCATCGTCGTAGCAAAAAGAATTGAAAAATCGCGAAGGATAAGTACTAAGATTGGCCACCTGCTCTAGTTGCTGAAGCTTTTTCTTTTTATTAATTTCAATACTCATTCCATTGAAATTTTCCTTAAGCTCATTAATCTTAATATCAATCTTCTCATCACGATAATCCTTAATTAGAAATTCATTAATTAAACTTTTCATTTTATCTAAATAATGCTGCTTCAGATCCTCCATATCTTGGATACTCATTTCTTGAGGAGGTTGATGAATGACGGGAAACTGCGGGGGATTGAAATTGGTCAAAACCAGAAGCAATAGAGTTATAACAAAGATTAGGTTCGTAGAAATTTTGGTTCAACGGTTGACACTGAAAAGTCTCATGAGGACCCCTGCAGTTTTCACAACAAATATATTGTTGTTGAGAACTCGGTAAATTTTGTGGATAATAATTATCACCAAAGTTTTGATTGTAACTCAGTTCCTGCTCATAGACAAGCGGGAACTGTGGTGGACAATCATAACCGTAGTGAGAATCATTCCCACATAACTCACACGAGTATGTCTCGTACTGGGGTTGTGGAGGGTGGTTGAAAACGTTTGGAGGATCATTGAAATAGTTCAGATTTGGATCATAAACGAATGAATTTCCAGCTCTTGAAGCGTAAAACGAACAAAATCCATTTCAAAAATTATTTCCACACCACTCGCAAGTACACCGTCGACAAAGTAAATCATCTAACGGACCTCCACACCCAAAGCAACCACGCTAGTTATATAAAGACATGTCGAAGAATTAAACGGATAAGAGGGTAACGAAGATAAGAATTAAACGAATAAGAGGATAGAGAATATTATTTATAGCAAAATACATAAGAAAGAAAAATATTTTTGGTAATCGATAATCGAACAAGTGTAAGGTAGCTCTCTAGAAAACGCACAAAGAAACGGAAGAGCGGGTAAACGCAAAGCGTTTTAAAAACCTTCTCTTTTCGGGTCGAAGTTCGTAGGATCGACCCTCCTTATACCTCTCTTATAGTTTGTAATCTAAAGGTGAGCCGAATTCACAAGTGACACAACGGTTGATTTTGTTGTTTTTTGATTTTTTTGGTATTTTTGATTACTTGAAAATATTCACAAATGAAAGTGATAACTTCACGAGGAAGGGTCTTCAAACGCTAATCTTCAAACGAAACACGATAATCGTAACACACATCCCCGGCAGCGGCGCCAAAAATTGATCACGATCCTTTAGTATATATAATATAAATATATAAGGATAATATCAATAATAGTAAGATAAGTATTCCGTAAGGCTTTTAAAAGATATTTACTTTTGACCAAAGCAAAATCCTAAAAAAAACCTTCCCGGGTCGTTTCCCGACGAGGTGCGAATTTAAAAATCGGTTACGTTTGTGATCGCGCGTTTGAATGGTCAATATTTGATTTTGGATTCTATTTCTACTAATAATATGCAAAGACAAGTAAAAGCAAACCTAAAACGAAAGCAATTAAAGATTTAAACTAAAAACGATAACGGGAATCAAAACCCGTTCTTTAAAAACCTAAAATCTACAAATTTAACCCTAAAAATGCAAATTTAAATTTTAACAAGCCTAAATGATTAATAAAATTTTGAAAAAAAAGAATTATATTTTTTGACTTTTATTTATTTTTTTATGATTTAAAAACAGTTTTTATCTAAGTTAAATATTAAAAATACTAAACTGACTATGAAAATTCTAAAAAAATTATGAAAAGTACTTTGAAGAATGCTAAATCTAAAAAAATAAATTGGGTCACCCAGCTTATCTAAATAAGCTGGAAATAAGCCGAAAAGGGCTTATAGCTTAAAGGGAGAAAATGTGTATAAAAGAAAAGTGGTGTGAGGTTATAACTGAAAAAGACCCTAGGGCAGTTGGTGTTGTGGTGTGTGTGTGTAAAGCTTGGGAGTTAGGTTGAGGTCAGGGGTTCGAGCCTTGCTCACCCTTGACTTCCCTAATTCCTAAGTTTTTTATTTTGCAAAATTTTTGAAACAGCTTTTTAGATAAGCTAAAAATAAGGACTTTTTGTGAAATGACTTTTTATAAAAACCTAAAATAAGCTAGAAAAAAGCTCTTAAAAGTGACAGACTTGGCTTTTTAATACTAAGTCACTATATAGCTAACTGTTTTGCTTTTTTATGACTAATAAGCACAAAGTAAAGGCAAATAAGCTCAAAGCAAATGATACCTAACCCTAATAAGCACTTGTGAACAAAAATAAGCAAAGAAAACAAGCAGAAAAGCACTAAAAAGCAATAAGACAGATTGAATATATAAAACAGTTTACAAATGCTAACTTACTACTTTTAAGCCAATTTTTAAAAGCCATAAGCTATCCTTATGGCTTAATGGCTTATATACAAATCAAGCTTATCCTATAAGCTACAATAATCATCAAAGAAAAAGGAGTTTGAAATTCAGATAAGCCATGAAAAAGGCTTATGAAAAAGCTGAGTTCGTTATGATTTTGGTTTTTTTCAAAGATTTTAAAAGGACAAAATGGATTTTGCAGCCTTGATTTTAAGCTAGTAAATGATGTTATAAATCTAAGATAAGCTAAAACAGATTAATCCCTATACCTAATGAACTTGGTGCAAGAAAAATCATAAGCTAAAACACACTTTAGCTTATCTAAATTTGCTTTTGAAAGATGGACATTTTAAACTTTACATGAACTAGACAGATTATGACCAAACTTTTACAAAACTAAAGTAAACTAAGCTAAACTTATCCTACTGCATTTTAAAACTAAAAACAACACAAATCAACACTATAAATCTGTTTTTAAAGTCCTTATCAAATAAGCTTATTCTAAAGTGATTTAACACCACAGATTTAGACAACTTTTAGACAAAACCATAAAACTCACATTTAAACTTTAAAACTTTTTAAAAACTGATTAACACAACTCAAAAGGGGTTGTTAAAGTTAGATTAATGACCCAAACAGTTTTTAAACCATTTTGGACCCATTTTCCCTCTTAAACCAAACACCCCCTTAAAATCTCAAAAACCATTTTTAAACTTCAGAAGTTAGAGTTAAGCTGAAATTTATAAAGACGGATTTAAAGATAAGTAAATAAAAGATAAATACGCAAAGATTAAGGAAAAATAAGCACTTAATGATAAGTTAGACTAAAAAGCTTATTTTAGGACAGATTCATTGAAACTTAAACTAACTGTTTTACAACTAAAAACTTAACATCTTAAGCTGACATTAGACAAAATAAGCATGAATAGGCACAAAATAAGCATGAATAAGCAGATATAAGCAGTAAATAAGCAAAACATAAAATAAGCTTTAAGAGAATAAAAGTGAAAGTACCTCTGTCCTTTTGCTCAAAACAAGGACTAAATGCTCAAAAGAGCTTATTCTACAAGCTCTGGCTTGTTGTAAACAAGCTAGTAGGGTCCAATAAGCCCATCCCAATCTGGCTTATCTTCCAAGTTAAGCTGAGTTAATTTAGGGTGGATTTTGAGTGAAACTGAGTTAAAACAATAATGAGCTTATGAAAAGGACTTGTAAACTGAATTAAGCTTAAATTGCATTAAGTGAAAACATAATTTAAATTGAACTTAACTGAAATTTTATAAATCTTAAAAAGGTTACAATGCTTGAAAAATAAAATATTGAAAAATTAAATAAGCTGGTAAATAAGCATAAAGTTAATCTACTCCTAAATTACATTAAACTACTCCTAGATACTATTACATAGAGGATTCTAATCTATTTATATAAAAAAAACTAAGGGCACAGGGTGTGCTTCTTATGCTTGTTGTGTAAGAGGCTCGAAGTCATTCATCTCGTCCATCCCTTAAATCTTTTTCTCCAAGTAAACTCATCTTAGCCCTTGAATTTGGTCCTTGTTCATCATCCAATGGGGTTAAAGGGGATTGCCAAAGTGGATTGGACTGTTGTGGTGTGGGGTGGTGATGTGGGGTTCGTTTAGGGGTTTGGGAAAGGATGATGAATAGTGACATGTTTCTCGGGTTGTAGGGTATAAGGAAAGGGATGGGTAAACAGTGAAAATGGCGAGAAAAGTTTTATAGATTGAGGTGTACAGGGTAACAGTCGTTTGATATTTAACTAGAGTTAAGGGTAAAAGGACGTGGGGTGCAATGGGTGAAAAGGTGTAGGGGCTAACCTTGTTAGTCCTTAAGGACTAGCAATGTTAGTCCTTAAGGACTAACGATGTAAGGGTTAAAGGGTAATGGGGCTAACAGGCTGTTAAATGTGTTTTGGGCTCATTTGTTTGGTTTTGGGCCGGACTTAATAAAAATGGATTTGGACTTTTATAGTTGATTTAGGCTTATAACATGGGCTTTTAATTTAATAATTAAGCTTAATGGGCTGACTCGGCCCATTAACTTGGGTGCGGGTTGGCCCGATAAGATTTCTTCGTTTCAGCTTCGTCATTGACTTGTTGACTTTTGATTTTGACTTTTGACTTTTTCATGCTCTTTCCATTCCGTGCTCGATTTTGTCGTTTTTGACTTTGTTTTTGTCCTTTTGTCGATATCCGATACCTGCACAGTAAATAACACAAAACAAGCATATATTTGGCATTTTATGTCTGTTTTTGGTCATTTGGGGTCGTTTTATTAGGTAAAAAGTATGCGTAATTAAGCACATACCATGGGGCTACACCATAACTTTGGGAGAATGTCATACATGGAGTCACTACGGAGTAGCTCATACCTTTAAGTTACGCCGTAGATTTATCAAGACTTTAAAGGAACACATGCTTTATGGGAACTACTACATAGCTCCTCACTTAAGGCTACATCGTAGCTGGATCGAGGCTATAAATACAAGCCCTAAATCCTGCTATTTCGTCGTTCATTCTACTAGGAACTCACAAGGGACGACTAGGGATTCTCTAGAAGGGATTTTTTAGCTCCATTCACCATCATTCCAAGGGAGGATTTGCTTTAATCCATATTGTATTAATCATTCATCATTTGTTTTGTAAGAATTATAATGCTCAATCAATCCAAGATTTACTTCATTATTATTTTTGCAATTCTTAATATGAGAGGCTAAGCACTTTTATGCTAGCCTAGCTATGTATTTTTTATTGTGATAATGCATGTTTTCTAGTCTTGTTATCGTTTGTTTAGATATTCTAGTTGCTTGTCGATTGATCCTCGCGTTTTGGTAGTGTTAAGGCTCACGTAGATCATCTTAGCTATTTAGTAGGCTTAAGTAGTTGAGAGGTAGTTGATTGCAACAATTCTATACACGTAATAATAAAATATAATATAGAAAATTACCAAACTACCATTGAGGACAAAGGTCGTAAGGAAAATTCTCACAAATATATATATTATACGTATATTAACCGGGAAGTATGATTCCCGAGTCGTTATTCCCCAACGATTTATGAAATTGAGACCAAATCACAACTTAATAACGAAATAGTTTAGTTAAAAAGCATATTTTTTTAAATTTAAGGGAAAAAGAGATTTTCTCTATTTTATTAATTCACGTTTACTACACTTTAATAATTACACATCCTTTAAAACTAGTGAAATCCTCGACCATTAGAAGGCTGAACATCGGTTGTGAGAAGGCAAGATGCAACAAAACTTTTATCAGTTCTAAGATAAATTACTTTGTGCCTTATTTAGAAGACATGCAACATCGTTGTGAGACGGCAAGACTGCAGTAAACTTTTAGTAGCTCCACAGTTATTTTTATTATTATTATTTACCTTATTTTTTTCATTTTTTTAAAATATATCTTTATATTACCATGATATTAGAGAAGAAAAATTTCGTTTTAGAAACATTTAAGTTATAAATTTGAACTAAGACTAAAAATTTTCGATATCGACCATACTTCTAAAAATTCGTTTGTATAAGTCTAAGTTTCGAATGAGAGCACGTATTATTAGTCAGGTTGAAGCTTTATGGGAGAGAAAAGCCTCAAAAACTCTATACTTAGTACTTCTTAAGTTTTCTATAATCCTTGTTTTTGCATCTATGCTCATAATTAACTCTATCATTTCTCGTTTTCGCACAATTTTAAAATCTTTAATAAAAGATTCGCGAATGGTTAGTCTTAAAGTTAAGGGACAAGCTAGAGCTCAATATGCTCGATCGAGTCAAAATTTATTCTTATTCTACCAAGCAGGAAAGTCAACATTGTGATAAAACACTTATTTTATTTTTGAAAATTTTTAATTTTTTTCATTTTTTGGTATTTTGGTGGTAAAAACAAGATTACGTGAAAACAATGGCTGCAGGCACAATCAAATCGATAGACCCCCCTATACTAGAACTAAACATTGTCCTCAATGTTTTAAGAAGGGTCTCTACGTAAATCCTAAGCCATTTATTAAGTATGCTCAAAGATAAACGTTAGTCGATAAGATTGGATATTGGATTCCCATAGTTATGCAAAGGATTGAAGCTCGAGTGAACGAAGGACAAAACTACTAGCATGAGAGGCTTCATAATCCGGGGAAATCCTAGACATACAACACAAAACACGAAGCACGAGAAAGGAAGAGGCAAGCCTCCTCACAACACACTTATTCATTACTACTATATTATATAAGGATAAGCATGTGGTTGCCACCACTCGTAGCGCTTATTTGTGTTAAGAGTCTTGAGCTGACTCACGATTCTCCATTCTTGAGCTGGTCAAGGAGGATAGAAATGGAGAAACAGGACATCCAAGATAGGAATGTCCCCTCCAGAAATCATCATCGGGCTTTCAGAAAAATCAAAAATGATCTTTGAAGGATTAAAGCCCCGATGAGATAAGATATGAACTTTGTCCACATTTTCGGATGAAAATGGAAGCAAAGTGTCAAACATTGGAGAGAGGGTGGGAAGGGTGGTTAAAACATTAGGCACATGAACATAAAGTTCAGAAATATCAGCCACCACTTTGGTAAAAACTCTCGTATCGGGCTCAAAGTAAATTCCATCATCCGTGGTTTAGCAGCGAGGACGGACGGGGATTGATGAAATCATCAAAAATGAAATGAATCATTTTCACTGAAGTGAAGGGGAATAATTGCTAAGAAATGCTTCAAAAAGAAAAGGTTATCCCTCTTCAGAGGTCATAGTCAATCATTTCTCAATGAGCCCGGTGGCATAGAGTCATCCGGAGTAAGAAATAAATCGATCTCCTCCATAAGAGAGTCACTATCCTCAACGGGGATAGGAGATGGAGAGAAAGGTTCGATTATAGCATCAGAATTTTCAGAATTAAATTCTTCCGGAGGTCGAGGGGATGAATTATCATACAACAATTTCTCAACAAGACGAATTTCTTCCTCAGGATCAAAGTCGGTTTCATTAATTCCCGGTGGAATTAAATCGATATGAGCGAGTTCACCGGAGAACTCCTCGAGAAGAGAATCGATCTTAGGAGAAGAAATAATCGAAGTATCTTGATTAAGCAAAGATTCATTAGATCAGACCATTTACGCATTAAGGTGATGCGTATCTATCTTAGTAGAAATGATTTCTTCATCAAAAAGAGGGTTCGAATAAATATCCTTCGGAACGTCCTCATCAGAAAATGACTCGTCGTCACTAGAGGAAAAATCGTCGTCAGCATCAAAGAGAAGATTTGAGAAAGTCGTAAAAGTATCATAAACGGGCACATCACACTCACTTTCGTTATCGGAAAAATCCTCGGACTCACTTGGGATTGGAACAAGGTTCACAACACTAGACTTTATTTATTCGTCCAATTCCATTTTCGGAATAGTGCTAAGCTGCTCGTCCCCCATACTTAGAGAGTTATCGGGCTCCTCGGTTGGTAAGACGGGTGTGATTGCAATAGTATACTCCTCGTCATCATCATCATCATCGTCGTAGCAAAAAGAATTGAAAAATTACGAAGGATAAGTACTAAGATTGGCCACCTGCTCTAGATGCTGAAGCTTTTTCTTTTTATTAATTTCAATACTCATTTCATTGAAATTTTCCTTAAGCTCATTAATCGTAATATCAATCTTTTCATCACGATAATCCTTAATCGGAAATTCATTAATTAAACTTTTCATTTTATCTAAATACTGCTACTTCAGATCCTCCATATCTTGATATCATTTCTTGAGGAGGTTGATGATATGCAGGGAAACTGCGGGGGTAGGAATTGGTCAAAAAAACCCTGATAAGCAAATAGAATTATAACAAAGATTAGGTTCGTAGAAATTTTGGTTCAACGGTTGACACTGAAAAGTCTCATGAGGACCCCCGCAGTTTTCACAACAAAGATATTGTTGTTGAGAACTCGGTGAATTTTGTGGATAATAATTATCACCAAAGTTTTGATTGTAACTCGGTTCCTGCTCATAGACAAGCGGGAACTGTGGTGGACAATCATAACCGTAGTGAGAATCATTCCCACATAACTCACACGAGTATGTCTCGTACTGGGGTTGTGGAGGGTGGTTGAAAACGTTTGGAGGATCATTGAAAGAGTTCGGATTTGGATCATAAACGAATGAATTTCCAGGTTCTGTAAGGGCAAAAACGAACAATAGCCATTTCTAAGATTATTTCCACACCACTCGCAAGTACACCGTCGACAAAGTAAACCATCTAACGGACCTCCACACCCAAAGCAACCACGTTGGTTATACGAAGACATGTCGAAGAATTAAACGGATAAGAGGGTAACGAAGATAAAAATTAAACGCATAAGAGGATAGAGAAGATTATTTATAGCAAAATACATAAGAAAGAAAAAAAAATTGGTAACCGATAATCGAACAAGTGTACGGTAGCTCTTTAGAAAACGCACAATGAAGCGGAGGAGCGGGTAAACGCGAAGCTATTAAAAACCTTCTCCTTCCGAATCGAAGTTCGTAGGATCGACCCTCCTTATACCTCTCTTATTAGTTTTGTAATCTAAAGGTGAGCGAATTTCACAAGTGGAAACAACGGTTGATTTTTGTTTTTTGATTTTTTTGGTATTTTTGATTTACTTGATATTTATTCACAATTGAAATGTGATAACTTCACGAGGAAAGGTACTTTCAAACCGCTAATCTTCAAACGAAACACGATAATCGTGACACACATCCCCGGCAGCGGCGCCAAAAATTGATCACGATCCTTTAGTATATATAATATAAATATATAAGGATAATATCAATAATAGTAATATAAGTATTCCGTAAGGCTTTTAAAAGATATTTACTTTTGACCAAAGCAAAATCCTAAAAAAAACTTTCCGGGTCGTTTCCCGACGAGGTGCGAATTTAAAAATCGGTTACGTTTTGTGGATCCGCGCGTTGATGGTACATAACAACACCACATTTGTTTTGGATTCTATTTCTACTAATAATATGCAAAGACAAGTAAAAGCAAACCTAAAACGAAAGCAATTAAAGATTTAAACTAAAAACGATAACGGGAATCAAAACCCGTTCTTTAAAAACCTAAAATCTATAAATTTAACCCTAAAAATGCAAATTTAAATTTTACCAAGCCTAAATGATTAATAAAAATTTTTTAAAAAAGAATTATATTTTTTGACTTTTATTTAATTTTTTATGAATTAAAAATAGTTTTTATCTAAGTTAAATATTAAAAATACTAAACTGACTATGAAAATTCTAAAAAAATTATGAAAAGTACTTTGAAGAATGCTAAATCTAAAAAAATAAATTGGGTCACCCAGCTTATCTAAATAAGCTGGAAATAAGCCGAAAAGGGCTTATAGCTTAAAGGGAGAAAATGTGTATAAAAGAAAAGTGGTGTGAGGTTATAACTGAAAAAGACCCTAGGGCAGTTGGTGTTGTGGTGTGTGTGTAAAGCTTGGGAGTTGGGTTGAGGTCAGGGGTTCGAGCCTTGCTCACCCTTGACTTCCCTAATTCCTAAGTTTTTTATTTTGCAAAATTTTTGAAACAGCTTTTTAGATAAGCTAAAAATAAGGACTTTTTGTGAAATGACTTTTTATAAAAACCTAAAATAAGCTAGAAAAAAGCTCTTAAAAGTGACAGACTTGGCTTTTTAATACTAAGTAACTATATAGCTAACTGTTTTGCTTTTTTATGACTAATAAGCACAAAGTAAAGGCAAATAAGCTCAAAGCAAATGATACCTAACCCTAATAAGCACTTGTGAACAAAAATAAGCAAAGAAACCAAGCAGAAAAGCACTAAAAAGCAATAAGACAGATTGAATATATAAAACAGTTTACAAATGCTAACTTACTACTTTTAAGCCAAATTTTAAAAGCCATAAGCCATCCTTATGGCTTAATGGCTTATATACAAATCAAGCCTGATTCCTATTAAGCTTATATTAATCATCAAAGAAAAAGGAGTTTGAAATTCAGATAAGCCATGAAAAAGGCTTATGAAAAAGCTGAGTTCGTTATGATTTTGGTTTTTTTCAAAGATTTTAAAAGGACAAAATGGATTTTGCAGCCTTGATTTTAAGCTAGTAAATGATGTTATAAATCTAAGATAAGCTAAAACAGATTAATCCCTATACCTAATGAACTTGGTGCAAGAAAAATCATAAGCTAAAACACACTTTAGCTTATCTAAATTTGCTTTTGAAAGATGGACATTTTAAATATTTACTGATACTAGACAGGATTATGACCTAACTTTTTACAAAAAAAAAAAAAAAAAAACAATCTAAAGTAAACTAAGCTAAACTTAACCTACTGCATTTTAAAACTAAAAACAACACAAATCAACACTATAAATCTATTTTTAAAGTCCTTATCAAATAAGCTATTCTAAAGTGATTTAACACCACAGATTTAGACAACTTATAGACAAAACCATAAAACTCACATTAAGACCTTTAAAACTTTTTAAAAACTGATTGACACAACTCAAAAGGGGTTGTTAAAGTTGGCATAATGACACAAAACACCTTTTTAATAACCATTTTGACCCATTTTCAACTTAAACCCAAACACCCCCTTTAAAATCTCTATAAACATTTTTAAACATCAAAAGTTAGTGTTAAGCTGAAATTTATAAAGACAGATTTAAAGATAAGCAAATAAAAGATAAATACGCAAAGATTAAGGAAAAATAAGCACTTAATGATAAGTTAGACTAAAAAGCTTATTTTAGGACAGATTCATTGAAACTTAAACTAACTGTTTTACAACTAAAAACTTAACATCTTAAGCTGACATTAGACAAAATAAGCATGAATAGGCACAAAATAAGCAGGATTAGCATATATAGCAGTAGTTTAAATAAAGCAAAGCTTTAAAATAAGCTTTATGACAATTATAAGTGAGAGCGTACCTCTGTCCTTTTGCTTAAAATAAGGACTGAATGCTCAAAAGAGCTTATTCTACAAGCTCTAGCTTGTTGTAAACAAGCTAGGAGGGTCCAATAAGCCCATCCCAATCTGGCTTATCTTCCAAGTTAAGCTAAGTTAATTTAGTGTAGATTTTGAGTGAAATTGAGTTAAAACAATAATGAGCTTATGAAAAGGACTTGTATACTGAATTAAGCTTAAATTGCATTAAGTGAAAACAGAATTTAAATTGAACTTAATTGAAATTTTATAAATCTTAAACAGGTTATGCGTGAATAATATAATATTGAAACAATTAAATATAGATTGGTCAAATAGTAAGTTTAATCTACTCCTAAATTACATAAATTACTAGTTACTTTTTCATAGAGGGATTCTAAATCTATTTTCTATAAAAAAATCTAAGGGCACACGAGGTGTGCTTCCTTATGCTTGTTGTGTGAGAGCTCGAAGTAATTAATCTCGTCTCAATCCCTTAAATCTTTTTCTCCAAGTAAACTCATCTTAGCCCTTGAATTTAGTCCTTGTTCATCATCCAATAGGGTTAAAGGGGATTGCCAAAGTGGATTGGACTGTTGTGGTGTGGGGTGGTGATGTGGGGTTCGTTTGGGGTTTTAGGAAAGGAGGATGAATAGTGACATGTTTGTCGGGTTGCAGGGTATAAGGAAAGGGGTGGGTAAATAGTGAAAATGGCAGGAAAAGTTTTATAGATTAAGGTTTACAGGGTAACGATCGTTTGATATTTAACTAGAGTTAAGGGTAAAAGGACATGGGGTGCAATGGGTGAAAAGGTGTAGGGGCTAACCTTGTTAGTCCTTAAGGACTAGCAATGTCAGTCCTTAAGGACTAAACAGTTGTAAGGTTTAAAGGGTAATGGGTGCTAAAAGGTGTTAAATGTGTATTTGGGCTCATTTTGTTTGGTTTTGGGACGGACTTAATAAAAATAGATTTGGACTTTTATAGTTGATTTTGGCTTATAACATGGGCTTTTAATTTAATAATTAAGCTTAATGGGCTGACTCGGCCCATTAACTTGGGTGCGGGTTGGCCCGGTAAGATTTCTTCGTTTCAGCTTCGTCATTGACTTGTTGACTTTTGATTTTGACTTTTGACTTTTTCATGCTCTTTCAATTCAGTGCTCTTTTGTAGTTTTGACTGTTTTTGTCCTTTTGTCGATATCCGATACATGCACAGTAAATAACACAAAACAAGCATATATTTGGCATTTTATGTCTGTTTTTGGTCATTTGGGGTCGTTTTATTAGGTAAAAAGTATGCGTAATTAAGCACATACCATGGGGCTACACCATAACTTTGGGAGAATGTCATACATGAAGTCACTACGGAGTAGCTCATACCTTTATGTTACGCCGTAGATTTATCAAGACTTTAAAGGAACACATGCTTTATGGGAACTACTACATAGCTCCTCAATTAAGGCTACGTCATAGCTGGATCGAGGCTATAAATACAAGCCCTAAATTCTGTTATTTCGTCGTTCATTCTACTAGGAACTCACAAGGGACGACTAGGGATTCTATAGAAGGTATTTTTTAGCTCCATTCACCATCATTCCAAGGGAGGATTTGCTTTAATCCATATTGTATTAATCATTCATCATTTGTTTTGTAAGAATTATAATGCTCAATCAATCCAAGATTTACTTCATTATTATTTTTGCAATTCTTAATATGAGAGGCTAAGCACTTTTATGCTAGCCTAGCTATGTATTTTTTATTGTGATAATGCATGTTTTCTAGTCTTGTTATCGTTTGTTTAGATATTCTAGTTTCTTGTCGATTGATCCTCGCGTTTTGGTAGTGTTAAGGCTCACGTAGATCATCTTAGCTATTTAGTAGGCTTAAGTAGTTGAGAGGTAGTTGATTGCAACAATTCTATACACGTAATAATAAAATATAATATAAGAAAATTTACTAATACTACCCATTGAGGACAAAGGACGTAAGGAAAATTCTCACAAATATTTATATTATACGTATATTAACCGGGAAGTATGATTCCCGAGTCGTTATTCCCCAATGATTTATGAAATTGAGACCACGTTTGTTATTCGGACAATGATTTGAATTGGTTCAGAGATGATTTGTTTCCTAAAATCCTAAAAGTGAGCAAATTAAAGGACAATTAAACCTAACTTTAATAACGGGAAATTAAACTTTAGCTAAAAACGCAAAACGGGAACCTTAAACGGCGGTTAAAAACCCTAAATTTCCAAAATTAAACTAAATGCATTTTTTACTTTTACATAGACTCTAATTGACTAAAAGTAATTTTAAAGAAAAACTAGAACAAAACGAATTTAAATGAGCATTAAAAATATAACACGAAAAAACTTAAACGGTGAAAAATCTCCGTTATTTAAAAATAGAAATTTTGTATTTTAACCTACGGAAACAAAACTACATTTTTCCTAGAAACTATATGATAAAAGAAAATTTTCTAAAAAAGAATTATATTTTTTTGATTATTTTTCTATTTTTTATGATTTTTTAAAGTTTTTAATAAAAATAAATGTTTAAAAATACTAAACTAATTATAAAAATTCTGAAAAAATTATAGAAAATAGCTTGAACTAAAAGGAATCTAAGAAAAATAAGCTTGGTTACACAGCTTATCGAATAAGCTACGAAATAAGCTTAAACAGCTTATTAAACTAAAAGGGTTAAATCGTATACAAATACTAAATTTTGTGAAGCTATAACGAAAAAGACCCCAGGGCACGTTGGTGAGAGGTGTGTGGTGTTGTGTTGCTATAAAGGTTGAGGATGTTGAGGTCGGGGGTTCGAGCCTTGCTCACCCCCGATTTCCATCTTCCTTTTTTTTTGAAAACTTATAAAAACAAAGTTGTAGACAAGCTAAAATTAAGCACTTTTACTAAAAGAAATTATTTTTGAAAAGCCCTAAATAAGCTGTAAAATAGCTGAAAACATGACAGAACTACTTAACTATATTTTTTGGTTTTTTTTTTAGAAAATTTAAGAACTTAATAAACTGAAATAAGCTGAAAACTAAGATCAATAAGCTACTAACTATTTAAGTTTACACTAATAAGCTACTTATGAAAGAAATAAGCACAAGGATATAAGCCATAAGCAGAAAAAGCCAAATAAGCACTTAAGCAATTCTGAGTTCAAACAGAAAGATAAGCAACTTTGAGCTTAAATTCAAATAAGCAAATGGAACCTTATGATGAAATGACTTAGAAATCTTAAAGGCTTATACTAAAGGACTATTTAAATAACCTGCTTTTTAAAAGTAATTTGCAGTTCAATAAGGCTAAGAAAAAAAAACTAACTGAAAAAGGACATGCAGGCAGACTACTCTATTTTTTTTGTTTTTGAAAATTTATGAAAAAGGAAAAGTGCTAAGCTGCAGATCAAAAACAGATAGGCAAATAAGCTACTTAAGCTAAAATAACCCTATTCTAACTAGATTAGCCTTTAAACTTGTTGTGCAATAAAATCATAAAGCTAAAATAACTAGTTTTACATTCTGAAAAATTGATTGAAAAAGGATATTTTCTTGTCTATTAAAATGCTGATGCTGTTTGCAACAATTTTGACACAAATCCTATTAGGACAAGGATAAAGGCCAAAGAAAACTATTCTAACACTTTTAAAAACACAAACTAAGAACAAAGGAGGCTTAGACAATCACTAGAATCTACTCAAGCTTATAATCCAAGTAACATTTGATAGATTAAAACTTATGTTAAATCTTCTAATGAAAACTTGTTTGAAACTAATCTAGCTTAAAAAAACTTGTTCTAACAAGTTATTTAAGATATTAGAACTGATTTCAAAAGACCAAATGGCCACTAACAGTTTAACCTTATGGTTAAAACTGCTATGCCAAACACCCCATACTTTTACTCAAATCCATATTTGGCTTATGAAACTTAGAAATTAAGCTCAAACTAGAAATACCAGATGGTAATCAGCTTATAATGAGCCTAATGAACATGTTTAAACAACTGATTAAGCCGAATTAATAAGCTACAAGTTATGCTAAAAAAATTATGAGTTTTAAAGGCAGAATTAATGAAATCTAAGATTTAAGTGATATAAACTAAAAAACAGATGAACATGATTAACTAATAAGCTATATTAGAACAATTAAGCTATAATTAAGCTAAAAAAAGCACTAGAAAAATCTGAATGAAAATAAGCTAAAAATTAAATGAAAGAGAAACTTACAATTGCCTTAGCACAACAAAGGCTTAATATGCTCAAGTGAGCTATCAACAAGCTCTAGCTTATCACAAGGATAAGCTAGTTAAGTCCTATGAACTCTTCCATTGCTAGTTCATCATCCAAAAAGCTCAAATCCATATTTATATCAAAGGTATTTTGATTTTAAACATTTAAGTAGATTATTGATCAATTTGAGCTCTAATCTAAGCTTAGAGACTTAGAGAGCTTATAATGAGCTTATGAGACAGTGACAAGGTTATTAAACAACATTTGAATAAAAATGAGCTTTTGAAAATAAAGGAGCACAAACAAATTTTATAAAGCAAACTATGATTTTATTGATATTCAAAACAAATTACAAGAGCTTAAAAAGAAAATTATATTTTAAACGAAAAATTACATAAGCTACTCAACTAAAAAAATACCGGGAAAAGGGAGATTCGTGTGTGTGAGTGAGGAGCTCTATTTATAGCCTTGAAGAGATGCTTCTAGGTCCCAAATTCTGTTAAACGCTCCCCTTAATCCTGGCCCTTCCTTCATCTCTAATCATTGGATCTCAACTCTTGTCCGTTGGATTAAATGAGTGAGCACGCGGATTGCCAACGTGGCATTCCGTGTGTCAGGCTCATTGTACTTCTTTTGCACTAACTTTAGTGTAAAAATCCATTTCCCCGTGTGTTTCTTTCCATGCCCGCGTGTCAGACCTTTTGGGGTTTAGCCAATGAGAGACTCTCTTGATGTAAAACTCTGCCACATCACTGCTTGGTACTTGAATTATTCTTCCACGCTGTCAATTTTGATTTACCCCTTGTTTTGAGCATGTGGTAAAATGAAGAAGAAGATAAACAGTAACAACAATATTTCGCGCCCTTTTTTTACTTATAAGGGTGCGTTTAATTTCTTTTGACCCGGCTTATACTCGTTGACTTTGGGCTCGGGATATTGGATTTGGGCTTGGGTTTGTTTTTAGGTTATTATAAGGAGATAACGGGTGTTAACTCTTTATATATTAAAGAGTTAACACCGTTAGGGCTTAGGGTTATTTTTGCAATTTAGTTTAACTCTAGGGGCTGTTTTGGGATTTTTGTCTTCATATGGTTGACCAGTGTTGACCAATGGTTGACTTTGGTTGACCTTGAAAGCATTCTCCCGGCTCTTGTACACTCTATCCGTTCCCGTGTCCGTGTTTATCCGGCTTTGACCGTTTTCTTGCGATATTTGCATTATCCGTACCTACACAATCACAAAGACAAAACAAGCAATATACAAGCATTTTAAGCACAATTTTATCTTTTTAGGGACATTTTTGATATAGAAAAGATATGTTATTTCTCACATATCAGTAGTCTATTAGGATACTAGAGATAGGTTGCATCAATTTAAAAGGTTTGTTTCATACGCTAAATGAAACTGTGATTCCTAGAAAGTGAGTTAGTTTTTTCGTTTGTTTTATTTATTTTGTGTTTTATTGTATAATGCATACGGTTTGTTAAGTAAATTCAAGGATAAGAAGTTTGCTCATGGATCTCAAGGTGGGACACGTCCTAAAAACGTGTATCTTCGATCATACCAAGCAAAACTAAAGGGAGTCTTTTTGTTTTAATTCTACCCCTTCCTTCATTTTATCATTTTATGTACAATAGGGGCATTGTACAACTCAAGTGGGGGTGGGGGATGGGAGTAGAATTATCGCTTGACGGATATTTGCCTTCGTTTTATCTAGTTTGTTTTGAAAAATTATGCCATTTTTAAAATTTTTGTCATGTTTTTCTTTACCAAAACTATAATAGATCTGTGCCAAGCACAACTTCCCATTATTCCATTGGTTAGGATAGCCTTATATTCAATTTTCTTATATGACATAACCCACCAAATATGAGTGTGGCGGTAGTATTGTAGACTTTAGAACTTGGCCCGTGCATCATTAAAGACCATAGACGAGTATTGTGTTGAGTTTCCTCGATACAATTGGTTTAGATAGTTCAAAAAAGGCAACATCTTAGGATATTCACTAAATTAGCCCATATGTGTATTATTATGTGTGTTTATCGACTTGTCGAACCCTCGTGAATAACCCTTTGTTGCACTCATTTTTAGTGCAAGATACCTTTAGAAACACTCATCTGAGCCTTTCTTTCATTTCATAAACCCATATTTATGTATGTTTCGTGACACCATTTCGCCTTAGCCTACCATGTAGTCTTCAATCCATAGTCGAGGAGTTGCTAGGTGCTTAAGTCCGTGGATTAAGTAGGAGGGTTCGGGAAATAAGCTTTCGTGGAAGACACATCATATTCGATTGATGAAGACCCCCCGATATCACTATCACTTTTGATACAATTTATCTTAATTGGGGGGTGTTATTTATTTATTTATTATAATTGTAATTTCCCATGTTACAGATTTCAAGTGTCTTAAAAATGTGTGATTAAAATTCGAAATTCTGTAGCATGATGGAATTTTTAGTGTTGGTTGAAATTATAAAACCAACTTAGTTTATGTTTTATGTTTTATCATTACCTCATATATAGTTCAAGAATGATTTAAAGTTGGTACATATATAAGCCAATTATTGTTTGAAGATTGAGTTAGTGTACGTTTGCCTTGACAATTTATATGGCAAAGTTATACACCTACACTAGATCTTTATTGAAGATGATCAGTTTCTCACGCCTAGGAGTTTGAGCTATTGGGTGGATGGTGACTAATGACGAGGAGATTGTGGAATATAGACTATTTGTTTGTGTACTTTTATTTTTCCACCTTTAAATGTGTATCCCGTGCCTTTTATCCTTCCCTTATTCATTCTCGGTCTAACCCTTTAGCTTGTTCGAGTTAAGGAATTGAGCAATGAGAGGTGTCTCGTTCAGGGATTTGGATGAGCATGTGTGGTTTTGTCACCTTTTCTGGAACATTGGTATCGGTAAAGATCACAAGAATGATTCACCCGTCTTAACCTTATAGTTATATTAACCCTTGTTGCCTTTGAGAATTGTTTAGACCTATGATAGAATACATGTTATGACTGAGCGTTTGATTGATCACCCCGTAAATGAAACACGTAGACTAGTGAGAGTTAAGTGATTTCGTTCCCCTTTTCGTGAGGTTTCGGCTTTGATGTTATTCTAGCATAAGTAATTTTTAATTTCATATCTCCCGAGTTAAGTTGGGGGATATCTTTTTAGAAATGATTTTAAGAGGTCTACTTGAGTGGGGGGATATTTGATAACATCAAATAGTTTATACTTTTTAGTATCAAATTCCCTTATAGATATGCTCATAACTGTTAAATTTCTATGAAAATTGGAAGGATACGTGATAAAAAGTGCATAAAGTTTGCACTCCAAAAGAAAGCTACGGCGTAGTTGGTTCGATGGAACTACGCCGTAGCCCGTACTTAACCCGACCCAAACGACTCTAGTCAAATATCAACTACGGCGTAGTTGACGCGTTGAGGTTACGCCATAACTTTGAGAGAATTTCATATATGGAGTAACTACGGCGTAGCTCATACCTTTGAGTTACGGCGTAGCTTTATCAAGACTTTAAAGGAACATGTTCTTTATGGGAACTACGGCGTAGCTCCTCACTTAAGGCTACGCCGTAGCTGGATCGAGGCTATAAATACAAGCCATAAATTCTATTATTTTGTCATTCATTCCACTAGGGACTCACAAGGGATGGCTAGGGCTTCTCTAGAAGGCATTTTCTAGCTCCATTCACCGTTATTCCAAGGGAGGATTCTCTTTAGTCTGTATTGTATTTATCATTCGTCATTTGTTTTATAAGAATTATAATGTTCAATCAATCAAAGATTTACTTCATTATTATTTTTGCATTTCTTAATATGAGTGGCTAAGCACTTTTAGTGCTAGCCCAGCTATATATTTATTATTGTGATAATGCATGTTTTCTAGTCTTGTTATTGTTTGTTTGGATATTCTAGTTGCTTGTAGATTGATCCTCGCGTTTGGTAGTGCTAAGGCTAGTGTAGATCCTCTTAGCTATTAAGTAGGCTTAAGTAGTTGAGAGGTAGTCTTTTAGGATACTAGAGATAGGTTGGCGTCTATTTTAAGTGTAGGGGTTGCCTATTCCACCGCCTGCATTAGATTCGGCTTTTATAAAGCACGAGAAATCCTTTTAAAGGGTTTAATGTCGAGTAGTGGGATTGTCGACATTTAGACAAGTCTTTAGTATAGTTGGAGGTTTGATGACTACAACCTAGATGCCCGATTTCCATGAGCAATCATAGGAAGTATAGATTAGGTTGTGATTATAACGCGGACCTAATGATATTAGAACCGCCATAATAAACGATAATTAGACATTGCACTAGGAAACATCATCTTCACACTAATAGATTAGAAGCTATGCTAGTATGTGATGTTCGTTTTTATACGTATCAAACAAATAACCCTCCAAAATACATATACGTAAGCTAAGTATCATACAAATTATTCTTAGGAAAGAATAATAAGTATTCAACACGGGTATCGTTCTCCTGGGTGAGAGGTGAATGGAAATTCACGTTTGTGTCGGGAATCGAGCTTGATTATCATTAAGGATTTGAGTTTGGATTCTAAAGCTAAAAACGCAAAGGGAAAAACACTTAAAGGCAAATTAAACTAAAAATTAAGACAAAATTAAAATATAACGACAAATTAAACACTTAACGACTAACGGGGAAACAAAATATTATCAAATTAAACTCTTAAAACTCAAAATGCAACTTACTTAAACTAAAATGCATTAAAATAATTTTATAAAAACAGAAAATATTTTTTTGAATTTTTTAACTAATTAAAACTATTTTTTAAAGTAAATAATACTAAAAATAAAATTAAAAATATAAAACTAAATCCTAAATTTTTAAGAAAATTCATAAAAATACTATAAGTTAAAACGGAGGTTTTCAAAGAAAAATTACTCAAAAAGCTTAAACGGATAAGCAGTTAAAATTCAAATAAGCAAAATAAGCTTAAAACTAAAATGACTATAACAATTAAATGTTGCATGCTTATAAATGAAAAAGTCCCCAGGGCAGATGGTAAGGGTGTTGTGTGTGTGAAGGAGAGGTCACAGGTTCGAGTCCTGTGACCTACCTTTTTGGTAAAACATTTTTTTCCATTTTCTTTTTGAAAAAGCTAAAATATAAGCACATATAAGCAAATTTAATAAATGAACTTTTTGCTAAACTTTGAAATAAGCTAGAAAAAGCTGAATTAAAATGACAGATGAACTACTATTCTATTTTTGGCTTTTTGAGATTAATGAGAGATTTAAAACTAAATTTTAAGACACAATAAGCTAATGTGCAGACTAATAAGCTAAGAATAGACCTACACTTAGACTAAATAAGCACTAAAAATAAGCAAACAAAACAAGCTAAAAGGCACCTAAATGAAAATAGACAGCAGACCTTAAGACCTTTTTGAAAAAGACTTTTTACTACTTTTTAAGCCAAGAACTTAAACAAATAAGCATAAAGAAAAAGCTAATAACTAAAAACAGATGAACTTTTATACCCAAAAGACACAAATAAGCTGGACTTAAACAAATGAGATCAAGAAATAAGCTAAAAAGGAATTTGAAAAAGACAGATACTGCTACTTATATTTGGACCTTTTGAAATGAAATGACACTTTTAAGCTTAAAAATAAGACTCAAAACACTTTTACCAACCTTAAAAACATAAACAGATGAAAAGCATACTATAATAAGCTAAAACCAATAGAACTTATCCTACATTAAGTACTTATTTAACCACAAATGGTCTGTATAATCAGACCTTAAAACCTTAAAAATCTCTTGACCATTTTTGGCAATTGGACTCAAAACAACTAAACTTAAGCCAAAACAAATTCACTATGATATATTTTGAGCCAAATTAAGTTTGAAAACAACACTTGATATGCAACTTAAAAGACTTAGCTTAACATTGCAGTTTATGAAACTATTTAAATGGCAGATTTAAAACTTTGGTAAAACAGATTACAAACTTAAGAAACCTAATACTAGACTTACTAAAACTAAACCTAAGACTTGATTTGAGCTTAATCAAACTTGACTTAATAACTAAAAGCAACACAAGCAGTTTTAACTAAGTTAAAACTGCTTGTGCCAAACACCCCTTTAAGATCTTAAATTCCATTTTTAAGCTTAAAAAGACTTAATAAGCTACATATTTGTGAAAACAGATTGAGATCTGACATTACTAAAGACAATTAAGCAAGTTCTAAGGATAAATAAGCACAACTGAATAAGCTACTAAATTAAGCTAAAAATTAAGAAATAAGATAGTTTTTAACTAAACTTAAATTAAACTAATTAAAACCATTAACTTGACTTATTAAGCTATATTAACTCTGAATAAGCACAATTAAGCATGAAATAAGCAGAATTAAGCATAATAGGCAAGTGAATAAGCTAAATAAGCAAAATAAAGCTAAAAAGTGAAAAATGAGAAGTACCTTTGTCCCAGCTAAACAGGGACTTAAATTGCTCAACAGAGCTTATCTACAAGCTCCAGCTTGTTAGAAACAAGCTGGTAAGGTCCATAAGCCCATCCATGTTTGGCTCATCATCCAAAACAAGCTGAGGTAATTTTGAGGGAGTTAAAGTGAAATTCTTATTCAGTTGAGCTTAGGAGAGTAAGAAGTAGCTTTTAAAGTAACCAGAGAGCTTATAGAGCTTATCAAATTAATTCAACACACATCTTAATTGAAATTGCATAAAAGGAAAACATGAATTTAACATAAAACTTTTAAGGAACAAAGAACTTTTATTAATAATGAAAAGGTTACAAGATTGAAAAGGAGATTACACTAAAAAGTAAATAAGCTGAAAATAAGCTACTCTACACTACTCCTACTCCTACTCTAGATGCCCCCTCTGTGTGTGATTTGCTTTACTATTTATAGTGAAGGGATAAATAAAGAGTTCTAGGACTGTTGAGATGACCCCCAACTTTTAATCCAGACATGTGATCTTTTAATACCATTGTATTTGCACCTTGGATGGTACACGTTTCTGCATCACAATCAAAATCTTTAGGTTGCCATGAGTGGCTATGTGCCGTCATGGCGTTTTTTTTGTCAGGGGTTATCCTTCTAGAAGTATCACGTAATGAGAGAGTAGGAGGAGGATTTACCTGCGTGCTGTTTGTGGTAGTTAAAAAAAATGGAAGGCGAGGGAAAAGGTAGAAGAGACATTTAGTGAATTTTTTGACCGGTTGTTTGACCTTGATTGTTTCTAATTGATCTTTGACACCGGGTGAATGTGATGGGATTGGGCTTGAATTATTTAGTTGGGCCAGTGGAATAGGTTTTAAGCATATGAAACTTGGACTTTTGGTTTAATGGCTTATAAAATGTTTATAGGTTTATATTTTCAATCGTACTGGGCTGGACCCCCCGACCTATTAAAAAGGTACGAATTGCCCATTTAAAGAACTATACGCCCTGCGGCTTTGTTATTCACACTCAGTTCCCACATAGCGTGCCCGGTTCTTGTTCTTTTTTGCTTCAGTTGTTTTGTTATCCGTTTACTGCACAGCACAATAACCTAAAACAACATATACACTGTATTTTTAATAGTTTTTAGGTCATTTAGAGTCGTTTTTATTAGGTTTAAAAAGGTATGTGTATTATAGCACTATACTGTATGCCTTTCTCCCTTGAATTAATCTTCCATTTTAATTTGCGTATTTATTTTACTTGCATTATTAAAACCAAATCAGCTTTCAAAACTGTGACAATTCAAATTATTAATCTAATCAATTAGCTCTTGGGCACGACCTCAGATTTACCAATCCTACACTATACACGACCGGGTTCTTTGCCCGTTAGTGCGTTTATAGACCATAGGTGAACGATTTTATAAATTTAAAACTTGTAATTAGTTAAAAGAAAATACGCATAAGTTTGATATAACTTATGACTTTATGCTATGAACATCACACCCCCGATTACCTTTCGGTTGCGATATTTTAAGGGTGTTGACTCGTCGCTTAATATATATAAATATAATATAATACAAATATATAATAAGGATAAGATCAATAATAGAGAGATAAATATTTCGTAAGGATTTTAAAGAGATTTCTTACTTTTATCCAAAGCAAAAACCCTAAAAAAACCTTACGGTGGTCGTTTTCCCAACGAGCGTTGAATTGGAAAATTAGGATTAAAGTTCAGTGATCGTGTTTTTGGAGATGGTTCAATGATTTTTGTTGATTAGGATTCTTATTTCTACAATTAACCAATGCAAAAAATAAGTCAAAAAAGAAATCCACTAATAAGAAAGCAATATAAGCTAAAACACAAAAAACGATAACGGGATTCAAATCTCGTTCTTTAAAAAACCAAATTTTACAAATTTAACCTTACGAAAGCAAAATTAATTTTCCTAAGTCCTAAATGGTAAAAGAAAATTTTAAAAAAAAAGAATTATAATTTTTTGACTTTATAATAATTTAATATGAATTTAAAACAGTTTTAATAAGAAAAATTAATTAAAAATACTAAACGAAGTTGAAAAAATCTAAAAAATTTGTGAAAGTACTTTGAAGTCAAGCAGAATATTAAAAAAAAATGAGAAGAGAAAAGTGCTATTGAAATAAGCACGAAATAAGCTATTTAAAGGGCTTGAAGCCAAAAAACAACGGGTAAAAAGGTGATAAATATTTTAATTGTGAAAACATAAACAGATGGTCCCTTATCTGGTGCTGTGGTAGTGAGTTGTGGTGTTTGCGGCTTTGCAGTATAAAGGGGAGTCAAGGTTCGAGTCTTTGTGGCCTCTCCTTTTTGCAAACAATTTTTATTCTTTTTTTTAACTTATAAAATAAGCTAATGTGAAAAACTTAAAAAAAACAACTTTTTATAAAACTCTAAAATAAGCTTGAGAAAAAGCAAAATAAGCAGACTGTTGCAGTTTTTAAACTAAGTTATGAAAAATGCTAACTGTGTTGGCTTTTTTTAAAACTAATAAGCAACAAAGGGAACAAATAAGCCAAAAATAAACTTAACTCTAAACCTAATAAGCACTAGGAAACAAAAATTAGCTAATAAGATAAGCTGAAAAGCATTAAGAAAGAAAACACTTAAAGATAGAATATGCATGCTAACAAGCTACTTTTAAGACGGATTTTAAAGGGCTTATTGGATAAGCCAAGGTCTGAAAATGCAAACTCATAAATCCATAACTACAATAAGCACATAGAAGCAAAGATCAGGCATTTTGAACAACAAATAAGCCAAGAAAAAGCATTAAAAAGAACTGATTTGCACAGACACACAAGACTTAGAAATTTTTCACACTTTTTAAAACCCTACTTTTAAGCTTAAAAATAAGCTAACAAACAGATCCTTATGGACTTAGGACCTCAAAACAGATTGAAATTAGACCTCAAAGAACACATATCAACTTTCAAAAAGTACTTTGAAATTCAGGATAAGCCAGAAAAGCCAAATCAAAAAGCTATTTTTTCTAAAAAGACACTTAACACACTTTGACAGATTTTGATAAAAACTTTTACAAGGCTAAGGGAAATTTAAACAACACTTGCATACTTAATTATGACACTAAAACATCACCAAAACAATACTCAAAAGCTATTTTCAAAATCTTAATCAAATAAGCCACTAAAATCTGTTTTAAGAACACAGATTTAAGCACCTTATAGAAAAAGCTTAAAAACAGGCTTTTAAACTTAAAAACTTTTAAAAACAGCTTATTTTGGCTTAAAGAATGCTTGCTAAAGTTGGCCAAATGACCCAAACTGTTTTTAAGCAAATTTGACCCACTTTGACCCTTAAACCAAACACCCCTTTAAGAGTTGTTTTCCCATTTTTAAGCTAGAAAAAGGTAAAATAAGCTAAAATTTTATGAATTCAGATGACTAAATAGGTAATTTAAGATCTAATAAGCAAAAACTAACAAGCAATAAGCACTAAAACTATAAGCTAGAATATTAAGCATATTTTTGGTTTTTAGGCAGTTGTAAGCAATAACAAAAACTAAGTTAATTTAAACTATAATAAGACAATTTAAAGCAATAATAAGTCTAATAAAACAGTAATAAGCAACAGTAAACAACAATAAGCAACAATAAGCAGATTAAGCAGAAAATAAGCAACAAGCAATTTTTAAGCAAGAAATGAGAAAAGTAGAAACTTACAAAGCCCTTGCTCTAAACAGGGCAAATAAGCTTATAATAAGCTGATCTACAAGCTCTAGCTTGTCAAAGACAAGCTAGTAAAAAGCATATAAGCCCTTCCCTTTTTGGCTTATCTTCCAAATAGCTTTTGAGTGGATTTTTTTAGTGAAAAAGGGCTTAAGCAATATAAGCTATGGACAAGCTTATATTGTTTAAGTAAACAACTTAAATGACAGATAAAGGAGCTTAAAAGAGCTTATCAAACACTTTTAAAACATAAAAGACATTAACTTAAAAACAAGATTTTTGCATAAAAACTTAAATTTCATTCACTTAAATAAAAACAGTACATGGCTTTTTAAAAAGGAGTACAATAAGCTAAAGTAAACTAATGTAAGCTGAAAAGAAAACTAGATGCCCCTGAGGGCTTACAATGTCCCTATTTATAGAAAAATCTTCAAGTCTTGGGCTCTTGGCTTTGTGTTTCTTTTGTGAGTGATCCAGGAGGTGTGTTAGTTGTGTGAGTGCCTTCAAAATCTCATCCAAGCCATCAATTATGCTTGTTCACCAAGTTCAATAATCTGGACCCTTGATTCGTTGTTGTCCAATCAAATGTTGAGGGATTGCCAACATGGATTTGGTGTCTTATGAAGTGGGGTTAAAGTGAGAGAGGGACGGGTTTTGTCTATGGGAACAGTGGACGAGGTTGAGAGTGACAGGGGTAGAGGAATAGTGTTGGCGGGAAAGGGCTTGGGGAACAGGGTAACAGGGTTAATGGTTTTTGGTATAAACTTTGGCAAGTTTGGCCCCTGAAGTTGTTTAAGGTGTTGACATGTTTAGTCCTTAAGGACTAGCAGTGTTAGTCCTTAAGGACTAACTGTGTAAAAGGTGTAAAGGGGTAGTGGGTGTTATGGTTTAACGGGGTTAAAGGGTGTTGGGCTTGATTGTTTGGTTCGGGTAAGGTTTAAAAGGGTTTAATAAAAGGTTTATAAGGCTTATATTTGGGCCGTTTGTTTTCATAATGTTTTAATAGGTTGACCCGGCCCATTAAATGGGTACGGGTTGGCCCATTTAACATTTCTTCGATACCGGCTTCGTCTTTGACTTTTGCTTTGACTTGGCTGACTTTTTGTTGACTTTGACTTTGTTAACTTTGTCTTTTTCACACTCTTTCCGTTCCGTGCTCGGTTTTGTCCGTTTTGGCTTCGTTTTTTGTCCTTTTTGTTGATATCCGTTTCCTGCATAATATAAATGCAAAACACACAAATACAATGTATTTTTGGTATGTTTTTGGTCTTTTAAGTCCATTTAATAGGCAAAGGGTATGTGTAATTAAACACATACCAAAATCCCCCATACTAAACTATTGTCGTGTCCTCACGTAATGTCATAAGTATACACTTAGAAAACTAAGAATCTCAATCCCCCTCGACTAATTACCTCGAAAAGTAGCTAAGTGTTCATCAAGGGGAATTAAAGAATCAATAGCTTTGAAAAGCCCCGTTTTAACCATTTTTAAATATTTGCACTTATTACCACACATATTTTTGTATTTTTCCTTTTTCTTAATTTTTAGCAACTAACATGTTTGACTTTCGTTATTTTCATAACTTTTAGGGTCATAGAATAAGGAGCACTTTAATCCTAAAATGCCCAAAAAAGATAAATTCATCGTTCCCGACTTTTCACCCGTCCCAAACTAAGCTTAAAAACGAAATCACCGTTACATACAAGCTTAGATGCTAACACTACTCATACTTGTACCTTGTGAAACTTTTCGCTCACGACAATTATTATATCTTAGGTGAATGTGCTATTTCGAATTTCAACCATGGATCAACTTTTTGCAAAATTTCTATGCATCACGTTCCACCCAAAAGTAATGAGTTTGAAGGCGAGATCATCCCATGTAGCGACTTTCGTCTCGGCACATCCTAACTTTGCGGCTAAGTGATCAGGCTTTTGACACCCCGCAGTGACTAGTATCGAGACTCACGGACCTTCGGTTTCAAAAACTCTTAGGCTTCCCGTCAAATAAACAATTTATTTAGAAAAACCACAACACGACATAGTCTTAGTTCAAAAGCATATTTAAATTCAAGAAAAAGAGATTTTCCCTATATTTATTAAATCACATATATTACACTTAATCAAACTTTTATCAGTCTGGGATAATTACTATGTGCCTTATTTAGAAGACTGCAACATCGGTTGTGAGCCGGCAAGATGCAGTAAACTTTTATTAGCCCATAATTATTATTATTATTATTATTACCTCATTCTTCATTATTTTTTTAACATTTAATACCACGATATAGAGAAAATTTCTTTTTAGAAAATTTAAGTATAAATTTGAACTAAGAATAAATTATTGTTATCGACTGTACTTCAAAAATCGTTGATTTAAGTTTAATTTTCGAGAAGAGCACGTATTATTAATCCGGTTAGAAGCTTATGGGAGAAAAAGCCACAAATTACACTTATGAGCTCTTAAGATTTCCAACTAATCCTTGTTTAGCATCTAACTCATAATTAACTCTATCATTTCTCGTTCTTTGCAAATTTAAAATCTTTAATAAAAAGATCCGCGAATGCTTAGTCTAAAAGTTAAGGAACAAGCTAGAGCTCAATACGCTCGATCGAGTCAAAATTTATTCTTATTCTACCCAGCAGGAAAGTCAACATTGTGATAAAACACTTATTTTATTTTTGAAAATTTTTATTCATTTTTTTGGTATTTTGGTGGTAAAAACGGGTCTACGTGAAAACAACGGCTGCAGGCACAATTAAATCGATAGATCCCCCCCCCCATACTAGAATTGAACATTGTCCTCAATGTTTTAAGAAGGGTCTCTACGTAAATCTAAAGCCGTTTATTAAGTATGCTCAAAGATAAACGTTAGTCGATAAGATTGGATATTGGATTCCCATAATCATGCTAAGGATTGAAGCTCGAGTGAACGAAGGACAAAACCATGAGCACGAGAGGCTTCATAATCCGGGGCAATCCTGGACATACAACAAAACACAAAACACGAGAAAGGAAGAGGCGAGCCTCCTCACAACACACTTATTCGTTACTACTATTATAATTATATTAGGATAAGCATGGGTTGCCACCCACGAAGCGCTTATTTTTGTTAACCGAGTCTTGAGCCTGACTCGATCCCCCAAACTTGAGTTGGTCAAGGAGGATAGAAATGGAGAAACGAAAAACATCCAAGATAGGAATGTCCCCTCTAGAAATCATCATCGGGCTTTCAGAAAAATCAGAAATGATTTTTGAAGGATTAAAGCCCCGATGAGATAAGAGATGAGGAGATTTTTCCTCATTAGAAGAAAGACTACCAGGATTGAAAACTTTTTCCTCATTTTCGGATGAAAATGGGAGCAAAGTGTCAAAAACTGTAGAAAGAGGATCACGGATGAATGAGATAGAAAATTCATGCGGTGATAGAAATCTCTTGGATTGGACTTCAATGAATATCCCTGGATCGAAAATCTTGTTTCTAGTTCCGGAAGGAAAAGAAACTACAAGATCGGGCTTGAGAGAATCATCAGAAGGAGCGAAGTCCGAATCCAGATAAAGGGTGGGATGGGTGGGCAACACATTAGGCACACGAGGTTCTCCCAAAATATCTTCCATAACAACGCTAGTCAACTCGCCCTGATCGGGCTCAGTCTCAAAGAGAAACGAATCATACTCGGGAAGAGAGTTATCAGCATGAGTAGTGGTACTGCCACTACTCGTCTTTTCCGTATGATCGCTAAAAGTCTCGAATTCGGGTAAAGAATTATCCGAATAAGAGAGAGAAGTATCGGACTTCTTAAAGAAAGAGTCACTATCCTCAACGGGGATAGGAAAGGTGGAAGGAGACTTGAGCACGCAATCAGGAGTGGGGTTGTCATTCAAAGATTCGATCTTAGCAATAAGAAGATAGATATTCAATAATTTCTCACGAAGTATATCGTCCTTCACCTCTTCTAAGCTGACGAGCTCAGAATCGGGAGGTGATGCCTCAACGTAATCGATGTTCTCAAAAGAATCGTCATCACTCGAAGTACAATCATCGTTAAAATCGGAGAAAATCTCAAAGTGATCATTTAAAACATCAAGAGGAGGAGAATTATCACAAAAAGGCACATCACATGTATCGTCGGAAATACCCTCGGACTCACTTGGGATTGGGACAAGGTCCTCAACACTAGACTTTATTACTTCGTCCGATTCCGTTTCCGGAATAGTGCTAAGATGCTCGTCCCCCATACTTAGAGAGTTATCGGGTTCCTCGGTTGGTAAAACGGGTGTGATTGCAATAGTATACTCCTCGTCATCATCTTCATCATCATCGTGGTAGAAGGCAGGACAATTCCAGTTCGGAATATTAATATAATCTGCCAGCTCCTCACTTATAATTTGCACATCTTTAAGAAGTTTACGAAGCAATTCTTGTATATCCTCTGGTTGATGTTGCTTTTCTTTACAAGCATGCTTAATTTCAAAAAAATTCTCCCAAGCTAGCAATAAAACCTTTGGCGTTTCTCTAAAAGATATACGATTAAACTTCTTTAAAAAGGTTTGTATAGATTTCATTAGGTTTTCTCTAGCTTGCAACGCTTCCGTACTCGTTGCTTGAGGAGATTGACGAATGACGGGAAACTGCGGGGGTTGGGATTGGTCAAAACCGAAAGAATTAGAATTATAGCAATGATTAGGTTCATAGAAGTTTTGGTTCAACGGTTGACACTGAAAAGTCTCATGAGGACCCCCGCAGTTTTCACAACAAAGATATTGTTGTTGAAAATTAAGTGAAGTTTGTAGAAAATTATCAAGGTCTTGATTGTAACACGGGTCCGGATTAGAGATAAACGGAACTTGAGGCGGACAATCGTAACCATAATGAGCATCGTTTCCACATAGTTCACAAGAATATGTCTGGGGCTGACTCGAAGAATAATGTGGAGGTTGGTTGAAGAAGTTTGGAGAATCAATGAAAGAATTTGGATTTGAATCATTAACGAATGATTTTTCAACTTCATAACAACATAAAGCACAAACTTCATCCATATAATTTCTTCTACACCGCTCACAAGTACATTGTCGACAATATAGACCACCAAACCGACCTCCACACTTGGAACAATTACGTGGGGGTTGTTGAGACGAGTCGGGGGTTTCATCATAAGAAATCGGATTAGGATCACGAACAAAATTGTCTACGAAACTCACATTTGAACAACAATGTTCTCTATTATACAAAGCTCCACAAGACGAACATTCTTTAAATCCATACATGATGATAGAATTAAAGAGGGATAAAGAGAAGAATTAAACAAATTAGAGGTTACAGAGAATATTTTTGGATTTTTATGTATTAAAAATATGAAAGAAAAATATTTTTGGTAACCGATAATCGAACAAGTGTACGGTAGCTCTCTAGAAAACACACAAAGAAGCGGAGGAGCGGGTAAGAGCAAAGCGTTTTAAAAACCATCTCCTTTCGGGTCGAAAATCATAGTATCAACCTTCCTTATACCTCTCTTATAGTTTGTAATCTAAAGGTGAGCCGAATTCACAAGTGACACAACGGTTGATTTTGTTGTTTTTTCAAAAAAAATTATGGTATTTTTGATTACTTGAAAATATTCACAAATGAAAGCGATAACTTCACGGGGAAGGGTCTTCAAACGTAACACGATAATCGCACACACCTCCTCGGCAGCTCTCCTAAAATATCTTCCATAACAACGCTAGTCAACTCTCCCTGATCGGGCTCAGTCTCAAAGAGAAACGAATCATACTCGGGAAGAGAGTTATCAGCATGAGTAGTGGTACTTCTAGTACTCGTCTTTTCCGTATGATCGCTAAATGTCTCAAATTCGGGTAAAGAATTATCAGAATAAGAGAGAGAAGTATCAGACTTCTTAAAGAAAGAGTCATTATCCTTAACGGGGATAGGAAATGTAGAAGGAGACTTGAGCACGCAATCAGGAGTGGGGTTGTCATTTAAAGATTCGATCTTAGCAATAAGAAGATAGATATTCGATAATTTCTAAGGAAGTATATCGTCCTTCACCTCTTCTAAGCTGACGAGCTCAGAATCGGGAGGTGATGCCTCAACGTAATCGATGTTCTCAAAAGAATCGTCATCACTCGAAGTACAATCATCATTAAAATCGTAGAAAATATTAAAGTGATCGTTTAAAACATCAAGAGGAGGAGAATTACCACAAAAAGGCACATCACATGTATAGTCAGAAATACCCTTGGACTCACTTGGGATTGGGACAAGGTCCTCAACACTAGACTTAATTACTTTGACCGATTCCGTGTCCGGAATACTGCTAAGATGCTCGTCCCCCATACTTAGAGAGTTATCGGGTTCCTCGGTTGGTAAAACGGGTTTGATTGCAATAGTATACTCCTCGTCATCATATTCATCATCATCGTGGTAGAAGGCAGGACAATTCCAGTTCAGAATATTAATATAATCTGCCAGCTCCTCATCTATAATTTGCACATCTTTAAGAAGTATACAAAGTAATTCTTGTATATCCTCTGATTGATGTTGCTTTTCTTTACAAGCATGCTTAATTTCAAAAAATATCTCCCAAGCTAGCAATAAAACCTTTGGCGTTTCTCTAAAAGATATACGATTAAACTTCTTTAAAAAGGTTTGTATATATTTCATTAGGCTTTCTCTAGCTTGCAACGCTTCCGTACTCGTTGCTTGAGGAGATTGACGAATGACGGGAAACTGCAGGGGTTAAGATTGGTCAAAACCGAAAGAATTAGAATTATAGCAATGATTAGGTTCATAGAAGTTTTGGTTCAACGGTTGACACTGAAAAGTCTCATGAGGACCCCCGCAGTTTTCACAACAAAGATATTGTTGTTGAAAATTAAGTAAAGTTTGTAGAAAATTATCAAGGTCTTGTTTGTAACACGGGTCCGGATTAGAGATAAACGGAACTTGAGGCGGAGAATCATAACCATAATGAGCATCGTTTCCACATAGTTCTCAAGAATATGTCTGGGGCTGGCTCAAAGAATAATGTGGAGGTTGGTTAAAATCAAAGTCTTGATTGAAACAGGGACCTTGATCAAAGACGGGTGTGTTCCCTATTTGACAATCGAAACCCGGATGAGAGTTTCCACTAAAAAAATCACACGAGTATGTCTCGTATTGGTGCTGTGGAGGTTGGTTGAAGAAGTTTGGAGAATCAATGAAAGAATTTAGATTTGAGTCATTAACGAATGATTTTTCAACTTCATAACAGCATAAAGCACAAACTTCATCCGTATAATTTCTTCTACACCGCTCACAAGTACATTGTCGACAATATAGACCACCAAACCGACCTCCACACTTGGAACAATTACGTGGGGGTTGTTGAGACGAGTCGGGGGTTTCATCATAAGAAATCGGATTAGGATCACGAACAAAATTGTCTACGGAACTCACATTTGAACAACAATGTTCTCTATTATACAAAGCTCCACAAGACGAACATTCTTTAAATCCATACATGATGATAGAATTAAAGAGGGATAAAGAGAAGAATTAAACAAATTAGAGGTTAAGGAGAATATTTTTAGATTTTTATGTATTAAAAATATGAAAGAAAAATATTTTTGGTAACCGATAATCGAACAAGTATACGGTAGCTCTCTAGAAAACGCACAAAGAAGCGGAGGAGCGGGTAAGCGCAAAGCGTTTTAAAAACCTTCTCCTTTCGGGTCGAAGATCGTAGGATCAACCCTCCTTATACCTCTCTTATAGTTTGTAATCTAAAGGTGAGCCGAATTCACAAGGCCACAACGGTTGATTTTGTTGTTTTTTCAATTTTTTTTGGTTTTTTCTATTACTTGAAAATATTCATAAATGAAAGCTATAACTTCACGGGTAAGGGTCTTCAAACACTAATCTTCAAACGTAACACGATAATCGCACACACCTCCCCGGCAATGGCGCCAAAAATTGATTTCAGTCCTTTAGTATATATAATATATAATATAAATATATAACTAAAATACCCAATATCAATAATAGAAGAGTGAGAGAATTCCGTAAGGCTTTTAAAAGGAAAAT
>BQNB010026793.1:48795-51338 GCA_026074375.1 Tanacetum coccineum | reverse complement strand
ACGCAGAAGATGGACTTTATTTGCATGGAGTTCGTGTTATTCAAGATATGCATGAAGCTGATCAAAGTTGGTAGTATGCAAATCCTTCACGAGCTTGACATCAGTCATAAATTTGCTCCATTCCGGTGGAAGACTATTTAAGAAATTTGTATTCACTTAAAATTGCTCCATTTTCATGTTGTAAATATTCATGTCATCAATCAGCTGAGTGAATCTCAAGTAATACTTATGAAGTGATTCCCCTTTGATGTGAGTAAACTTATCAAATGCATTATACAGTTTACACTCTCTCTCCTGCTTAGTCAAAGAGATACATTGCATCAGTAATTGAACTCTCTCCTATAAATCTTTAGCAACTCTATGATGATTCACAAGTGAATAGATATCAGCTGGAAGACCTTGAAGAATGATATTGGTTGCTTTCATATCACAATCAGCTTGGATTTTTCAGCAGCCGATAATTCAGCATATTTCTTTGTTCTGGTCACTCCATTCTCTTCAACAGTAGACCACACGAGTGGACCATTTTCAACTGATTCAAGTATCATTCTCCCATGCTCTCTATTTTGCATGTAAAGTTCCATTTGACTTTTTCAAGAATCATACTAGTCCTTGTCCAACATTGGTGGATAATTGTCAGCACCGGAGAGTATCATGTACTTACCAAGAGTATTCTTTTGTCCAAGTGGAATAATTGAATCTATGTTGATTTAATGTTATTAGATTACTTGTGGATCGAACAGTGATTGAAAGTAATTATGTTGTTTAGTGAGTTGTCTTTGAGTGTTGTAAGTCTTGAAACTACATGGGATTTTACAACTCTTAATAAAACCGGGAAGACGATTGGAAGTTTCACAAGATTTTACAAATCAAAGATATAAACCATATAATTTACTTTAGAAAATTTGAGTTTTAAATTGAGTTTAAGTGAATTAACTTTCCTTTTAAAAGTTGTTAAATCACCTTGTAAAGGGATAATTGATAAATCACCTTCTAAAGATAATTTGCTAAATCGCCTTGGCTTGAAAATTTGCTAAATCGCCTTGTAGAGGAAAATTGTTAATTCGCCTTGTACTGAAGGTTGATAAATCGCCTTTCAAAGGAAATTGTTAATTAGCCTTCAAAGGAATGTTGTTAATTCGCCTTGTGAAGAGAATTGATAATTCGCTTTGTACTGAAAGATTGCTAATTCGCCTTGTACGAAGATTGCTAATTCGCCTTGTACCAGAAGATTTTTAATTCTCCTTCACTTGCAATTGCTAAATCGCCTACTACAAGAAAATTGTTAATCTGCCTTCAACTGGTACGAAACTCAAATCCTTTAAAACACAAAAAGACACACTTTTGATCATTTTTACCCAAAATTTCTTGTACAACTAGTATTACTAAGCCTATAGGTACCTTAAAAATGCAAACTTTATGGTTTTTAAGCCAAAAAATTTAAAATCAAGAATTGTACTTTCTAAAGCTTTTCCGAATACAAAAATGCACAAATATGATGTTTTTCTTGATTCAAAGCATGTACACCTATATCATAAAGATACTAGATCAGATTTACCAAGGTAAATGATCTTTACTGTATACAAAAGCTTCAAAAAACAAAGAAAATAAGATGAAAGGTATGGTTTGAGTAAAAAAACAAAGAAGAACAACCAAAAAAACAAGACCAATCACTCACTGGCTCTTAATACCAATTGTAGAAAATGCTAGCAATCTATAACACCAAATATCTATGAAGAAATTCTAAAGAGGGAAAGTGGATGGGAGGGAGGTTCTAGTGAGAGAAAGTAACAAAGAAAGAAAGATTAAATTATGTGAAAATGAACCAACCAACCAACACCCTCTCCATGTGTGGAGAGGGTATTTATACATCATATGTAACTGGACATAGGCTTTGCTTATGGGCTTTCGATGTGTCTTTGGCCCGGTTAGCTTTCTAATATTACATTTGATTAATCTACGAGCTATGACTAACTATATTGGTAGTGACCGATACTTTTCGTGTTTCTAACAAGTTGGTTAGACTAGATGCATTCATGATTGATATACGTGTTTATAATATATAGTATGTATATTACAATAAGAGTCTTATATTAATACTTATATAAGCTACTTTTGATTTTCAGATTTTGTCATGTCGGATTCGAAGCATTCCACTATCACTTACACATCCATATCTAGTGATGATGGATCATTAGATGTAGGATCTTTGGGAGTCATTGTATTAGGATATGATGGACTGCCCATGATGCTAGAGGACTGATATTGGCTAAAATATACATATTTTGTGCCCCGTAAAACACTATAAAAGGACTAAAAATACTAAAATATGGATAATTATGTTGCAAATATGTTTGTATTGTGTTTTTATGTCTTACAGGTAAAAAGGATTGAAAATGAAGCAAAAACGGTAATTTTCGGGTGACTTTCGACGACGTTTTCCCATTTATCGAGGTCCAAACGAAGTCATGAATATTCCTTGATCACACTATTGGAAAGAGCACGAAAAAACGAGTCCGACGGTACCGGCCTTTTATATTTAA